>VMDR010008962.1:0-34882 GCA_007922815.1 Macrotus californicus
CAGAGATGCCCTCTACTCTTGAGGAGTTCAGAGTTTAATAGGAAAGAGAGTTTAAATATGTTTGAAAAGCAAAGAAATAATAAACTTGAAATTCAGAAGGACGATTACCTACCTGCATGGGCTATGGGAGGAAATGCAAGTTATGCACAATTGGCCAATTCTTGGATTGATTAGGTGTGAAGGGTGTTCATGAATGCTTGTTATATTATGCTTTATAACTTAGTAAGTATGTTGTATACTGTATTTAATAGCTTCTAAGTTTCCTTTTTATTTTTTCATTTTTAACATCTCCCAAATTGGGATGCCTCTTAAAAGAGATAATAAAGCATCACGGATTAGCAGATCTGGCTGTCATGTTCACTTTATTTTTGGTATATAAAATAAAAGTCTGAATGATTCAATGAAATACAATATATTCTTTTTATGTATTAAGTATAATATTTCTAAAAGATAATAAAATGTTTTCAAAAACTACACTATGCCTTTTATCAGCTGGATAGGCTGAGTATTATTTTGTGTTTATTAAAAAAAGGCAGGCATGTTAGTTCATACTCTAAGGTACAGGTGGTAAATTCATAGACGAATTATGGCTTCCAACCAATTCAGCTCATACTGAAAAATCAGATTCTATTAAAACAAAAAGCATTACTGGGAATCTAAATCTGTTTTCATCCAAATCCACAATCAATGCTTTTTCTCACCCCTCCCCTCCTTTTTTCCTGCTGGTGAGAAGGGAACGCAATGCGATTAGAAATCACTTACCTACAAAAGTGATCATTAGTATTTACTAAAATGATTATCAACATCTATAACACTGGAAGTTACTTAGTCCATAACTCACTAGGTATTGCAATCCCCTTGAAACATGATGGAATTTTAAAAAATAATTTGGTTCCAGAGAGCCAGAGGTGCCATCGATTCATAAGCTTTAGCTTCGGCAGCGTAATGACAGGAAATGGTTTTGCCGAAGCGATGGCACGTGCTTGATGCAGACCCTTTCCTTCCTTCCCCCTCGCCCCACCCAGACTTCCAGAGGAAAGCTGTAGCAGGCTCCGCTATGAGATAAGGGTGAAACCCGCAAATGCATGGAGGATGCTCTTTGGATGGAGTGGGGTGGCCTGGCAATGGCAATGTATGCATCTCTATTTTCTTTTAAAGAGCAATTATAATTTAATATGGTAAAATTATATCATTAACCCTACTCAGCTGGAATAAATTCTTCTGATACACATTCAGAAGGTCAGTTTGTACCCCATCCCTAAAATATACTGTTCATCTTTGTGTCTGCTCACCACTTCTCTTTTCACCATGATTCTTCAGATAAGTCTCAGACAGTCTGGCATGAGGAGAAAAAAATAAACCAACCCTGAAATGTGATACTCATCTTACTCATCGAGACCTTTGTGATCTTCGTGAGTGTAAATTAATCCTTAACAGCAGGGACGCTCTCAATCTCCCCAAATCACAGTTTTTTAGTGTCATCTTCTATTCTATACAAGGACCATTACTACTTATTATTATTACAGTTTCCCTTATTTGTTAAAAAAGCATAATGATATAAATTAATGAGTTAAATTTACACTCAAGTGAAGAATTGTCACATGCTTATTTTCCAGTTGTGAACCTTTACTGCAAGCAGATTAGAAGCACCATCTGTAATGTAGTTTTCTTCTAGCCCTATGTTGAGAAGTTGGGGTTGTTTTCTCCAGGACACTGACCTCTGAAGCTGATTACATTGCTTCCATCTCATCAACCTCACTTTTGGGAGTTACCTGAGATCCTTACGAGATTAGTATGAAGGGAGTCCAGAGTGGGTTCTGAGTTTCAAAATTATTGACGGTGTTCTTTCTAGCTGTTTACCTTGCTGGCTAAGAGCACAGATTTTGGCCCATACTTCATGTAAGTTCAGATTCCTGCACAGCCACTCGTTAGTATGTCCCGTTGGGCCAGTTATTTAAGTTATTCGTATCTTGGTCTCCTCGACTACCAAATTGAAATACTGCTACCTAGGGTCCTCATTTGTACCTTCACAAGGGGCCTTCACAAGGTACATGCCATGAGTGGATGCTGTTAATGCTGTACTTTATCAATGTTCCTTTGTCAAGAACCAGACCCCAACCCATAGGTATTTAATTGACAGCTACTAGTACATGCATCGGGCTTCTTCATATCATAGGAAGGCTGCCTAGGTCAAGGTGGGAACAAGATTCAGCTGAGGAAAGGAAGACCTGTGAGTGTGGGCAAACAAGCAAGAGTCTGAATTCTGCTCATCTCTGTGTGCCCACCCAAAGACCCAAAGACCACTGTTTGTCTCCTTCCACTTGTGTATTAAGGGGCTATAAAGAACAACTTGGGAAGAAGACACAAAGGGGATTTGGGGGGTCAAGGGACATTATCACTGTTGCACTGCATAAAAAAAGTCCAGTAGTATGGCAAAACCAAAGTCCTTTCATATATTTTCAATAGGAGATGCATGTTTGTAAAGTCTTTTGGTGGGGGGCAAAGCTAATGAAATAGACTTAATTATTTCTTGGTCATATTTTGCAGAGAAAACTAGCCCAAAGAATTAGGACACTTAGTCCAGGCAAGCACCTTAGAGAGGCTATTACTCCCAGGACCTACCTTTTCCCAATGGCCTCTTCTACAGAGAAGAAACTTGAGGTGCACAGTGTATGTGATGTCCCAAGTAGAAAATTATTATTGTCAAAATCAGTCCTGGAGTAAGGCCCTAGGACTCTCAGGACATTTTTTGTTCTATCACCATCACTCTGACTCTCTTCCCATAGGTTAGCATGTTTTTGCACAAGAAATCATGCATCTTCCCCAGCTTCGGTCCACTGTGTCACCCTAACAGTTATTATAAACGTGCCCAAAGGTGACCTGGAAAGCACAGATTCCAGCAACCCACACAAACCAAGGAACTGCACGTGTGCTTCTGCTTCTCTGCATTCTTCAGAGAAGACACAGTGAACGTGCCACAGGTATCTTTCACCAGCACTCACCAATGCAAGCTCCACTAAAGGCTAATTATTTCATTTACCATCACCAAGTGTTACAAGTGTCATTCTCTGCAGTTTACAAATGGAGAAACTGAGGCACTAAGAGGCTTACTAATCTCTTTATAATCCCATGCCTAGGAAGTGGCAAAGACAGAGTTGTGATCACAGGGTTACAGAGCCCAACAGCTCCTAACTATTGCTTCTCTGCCATCTCTTGATCTATGCACTCCTTGTATCACTCAGTTCCGTCTCCAGCTTCGTATCCCTCCAGGAAGCTGACAAACAAACGTTAACAATGGCATCTGTGGCAGACAGAATTCGAAGATGACTCCAGTGATCCATATCCTTGACTACAGGCTCCCATGAGTATGGGCAGGATGCATGAGTATGACGGAATACCAAGCCCTTATCTATGTCACTGCTCATGGCACAAGGGATTCTGCAGATGTAATTAAAGTTCCTAATCATTTGACTTTGAGCTAACCTGACATAGGCAGGTTAAGATCTTTAAAAGAAAGACTGAGGCTCTCTCTAATGACAGAGAAATTCTTCCCTTGGCCTTTCGAAGAAACAAACGGCCATGTGCTAGAGAAGATACAAGGCAGGGACAGTGCATAGCCTTGAGAAGCTCGAGGCCTCAGTCCTACAAACACAATGATCTGAATTCCATAAATTCTGGACACCAGTGAACTGAGAATAGGACCTCGGGCCACAGATGAGATCGGGACTCACTGACACCTCCATTACAAACTTGTGAGAGAGACCCTGAGAGGAGGATCCAGTTAAGCCAGGTCTGGACTCCACAGACATTGTGAGATGATAACTGTGTTGTCTTAAGTCACTAAGTTTATGGTATTTTGTCGCACAGCAACAGAAAACTAATACTCTCTCTCTCTTTCACACACATGTGTGAGCTCCCTCAGAGTATATGACTGGGTTCCATAAGAAACAGGCTGAGCAATGCCTGAGGCTGCTTTGCTGAGGAGGCCTGAGTATGTGACAGGGAACAGCAGTGACTCTGACCTGCTCCCACACCCCAGCTCTGGAACTCCCTAGCTCTATGGTCTTGAGAAAGTATCTTCATTTTCTGAGACTGTTTTCTCATCTGAAAAATGGATAGTGGTGCGTACCTCACAGAGTCGTCACAGATATTAAATGAGTTAACACTCAAAGTATTTAACCAAGTGCTTGGCATATTATTCAAATACATTTTCACTGGGCATCAGTTTACCTATATGCACAACAAAAAGGGTGGAGTGGAAGGGCTCTGAGCTGCCCTCCTGCTCAGAGGTCCTCACAGAGTCTTTGCCAAAGAACTCATGAAGTCCAGCCGCCTTCCCTCCCTTTCCTTCCTCATCCATGTGCTTAGCAGGCACTCCCAGAAGTAACCACCTTCCAAGCCCCACACTGGCCCAACTGAACCAGAATGCTGAACTTTGTGCCCAAGTGTTTACAACCATCATCACCATTCAGATAAACACATCCTGCTTTCTGCTTATCAACTCATCAAAGGCACAGAGGTGAGTCTGGCAATCGCGCTGCATCTGGGCTTTCCGCACACCTGTGCATCCCAACCCACCCAGCTCTCACGGTAGCTCCAGACCAGAGCTCAGGTGAGCCAACACTGGCAGGACGGGCAGAAGGAGCTAAAAGAATGCTATTGCTGCGAAGTTGTATTTTAGCGCTCATAAATCCAAACCTTTATCTTGAATTAAATAATCTCCAGGGACTTTTCCAAGCCTACAGACACTTCTTCCTAATGAATCTAGTCCATGCACCATGCACATAAGCACATTTCAACTTCCTACAGGAGCTGAAGGCTCTGAACTTTGATCGTAGACTAACCCCCACCGCTCCCACGTCACCTAGAATGAGTATTTTACTTGAAAAGAGAATAATACTTCACTGCCTTCTAATCCTCTTAGTTAAATATGGGACAATGAAAGACACACATCATGGAGTGAGCCAGTCGTGTCTGCTGGCGTGTAGGTGTGTTACATTAAGGTAAAAAAGGAAGACTCCAGCATAACAGAAGTAAACTGCTCAAAGCTCAAGTCTAATCAAAGATAATTATTTTAAGAGACAATCATACATGATGAAAGAACACACCACATCAAAACTGAGATAATTAATGGAATGAATGATGGTAATTTTTAAATATTGTATTCTTTGCTTTCTAAAGGTGTGTTTTCAGAAGCACAGCAACAAACACTAATAAATAACATTTACTGAGCCCCTACAGAAGGTGACCGAGTACTGCAGTGACTGCACAACGGAGACCAGGTCCTCAAAACAAAAGATTTATCATGGTCTAGGTATTGGTTAATCCATTTTTCTGAGTATAATTCTATCATGGAATTGCTTAAGCCTGATTCAGACTGCAATGGACCTGGGAAACCATGTGTTCTTTGAGGAAAGCTCTAAAACCAGGATCTATTTAAGCCCACTGCACAAACCAGGGAAAACACACTAAGGGTAAATATTTTAGGTCTATGTTATAAAATCATGACAAAAGATATTCATGAAAAGCATGTTTCCCGGGAGCATCCATTTGCTGCTGGTTCTTTTACTCTGTGCCACACGTGCCGGTGGACAACAGCAGGAGGACAGGATGCGGCTCCTGAGTTAGACCACAGAGGCTCAATGCCTTGTTGACCATCTACCACCTCTGTGACCGTGGGCAAATCCCCTCACCTGGTGGTGATGCGTCAGTGCTGCCTCTATGAGATGAAGCCAGTGAGAGGACTTCTCTCCTGGGGAAGGCGCATGGTCAGGCACAGAGCCCTCAGGGACTTAGCTTTCACAGTCCATTAGGAGGAGCTGGCAGAGCAGTGTAACGGGAGCCAAACGGTGGGTTTTTGTGTTTGTTTGTTTTTGTTTTTACATCTGCAATAGAATTTCAAAATAAAGATTTCGAATTTGTTAACCTGGGTAAAATACAGTTATTTAATGATAGTAACAAAATGTCTGCTAATATTACCACAAAATCACTGCATTAGTCCACAGTGAGTTCAGGGGCAATTATTCCTTTTATACAGCCGAGAGGCCTGAGATTCAGAAAGTTTAAGATGCTGATATACAGGCCACCAATACAGAGTTCAGAATGAAACTCAGGTTTGTCTCAGTCCAAAGTCAATGTCTTTATAGTGTGTATTCTTAAAGGTAACCCATGGTCTACAGTATGGAAAACACATACAAACTAAGCAGTCACTGGGTTCAGTTTGAAACAGAATCTTAGAATAAAATTCCTGTTATAGAGCTGCCAAGAGATATAAAATGCTGGCCATATACGTAATTTTAAATTTTCTAGTAGCCACAGTGATAAAAAGTACAATGAAATGGGGGGGTTTAATATTAAGTATATTTTATTTAGCCCATATGTCAAAAATAATATCACTTTAACATAAAATCAACCTAAAATTATCAATGAGATCCTTTGCATTTTTTAAAATACTAGGTCTTTAAACCCTGGTACTTTCCATTTAGAGCAATCTCCAGGGACCAGCACCCATCAGGTGCTCTGGAGTTACAGGTGCCAGGGTCCCCGTGCTGGACAGCATGAGCTGGTCACTCTTCACCACGACAGCTCACAATAAACAACACTGGAACAAACCATTTGTGCTACTGGGCAGGTACAGCTCAACTTCCATTGGTAGACCAGGGACTTAGGGATGACTCAAGCCGTCTGCCTTATTCTTAGCTGTAATCTAACACCACGTTCTTAGCTGCAAAGACTCGATGATATTATCACCTCCAGTGCAGAACATTCAGGCCATGCTCAGGGTGCTGGGCACAGCTTGCACAACTCCACATGCTTTCTTTCTTGACATCAGGGAAACGCCACATGCGGAACAGTTAGGACGGATGAGGCAGCCTAGTGCAAGCAGCCATGAAGCAAAAGGATGATTCTTTTCCCTGAACTTGTGGACGAGCAGCAAAATCAAGCCTATTATTTGCTAAATAAAAACAGCTTGGCTGTGTGCTTCTTTGGAGAGGCTCAGATCGGCTGGGGTCCTCACTGATTCCCTGGCTGACAAGGGAGACACTGGCAAGGGGAATCAGGATAACTCCTGAACAACTAAGTGATCTATGACCGCATCAATTCCCAAGGAAAAAGAACTAGCTCTGGGGAAAAAAGACAAGTTTTCATGAGAAGGTGTAATGAATAGACTGGGGATCTTGTTGTCCAGGCAGTGGGAGCCAGGAATGGCTTCCTCCCTTCTTTCCCTCCCTCTTTCTCAGCTGCTTTTTCCCTGTACTCCGCTCATTATCCAGAGCTAAGCAGATACAGAAAGGTGTCACCAGCCCCCGACACCTCATGGTAGACAAGTGTGCCACCAACCACCACCTGTGAGGTTTGTGCTTCCATGAGGGTGCACATCCAGTGGGAAGAAAAGGGAAAGGCTTTTCAGAAAGAAAAAAACAGAGCCTGTATAAAAAGAGGGGAAATGAGTGTGGGAAGAGAACTGTCTTTCTGGGATGAGGCTCAAGTGTGCCACAACCCTGAGTGTCAGTGACTGGGACTCTAGTCTTGCCATGGGGGAGGGAAAAGGCAGGTAAGCACTTAGTAATGGGCAGAGGCCAAAGTGCAACTAGTATTTCACACCATTCAAATAAATTTGATTTTAGTGCCTAATGGCAAGTTTAACATCTAAAATTTATGAAATTTGCAAAGAGGAAGGCAGAGTCTGGATGATTCTGACATGCTCCTCTATGGACCACGAAGGCCAAGAGGCACAGGAGGGCAGGCTGGCTCTCTGTCCTGTTTGCCAAGCGGGGCCAGGGAGAGGTACTGGCCAATCGAGACTGAAAGGGAAGGAGCAAGTGGATGTCTCAATCATGAAATGACAAGGGAAAATCCAGCCTCAAAGCCTGGAAAGAAGACAGACTGCCTGTGTTGGGTGGGCAGGGAAAGCATACAGGAACAGGTAAGCACAGAAATCTGCGCAGGGGAACAGCAAGTAGCTGCTGGTCTGGATCTGACCTCGGCTGTGGATCACCCAGAAGAAAGCTGGCAAATTAACTAAGCAGGTATAGTTTGGAGTGTTGGGACACAGATGAGAAGGCGGGAACAGAAAACAGTCTACCACAGGAAGGACTTAATTCTGAATGCCCCCAAACTTCTGAGCGCCTTTTGAGAAGCAGTGCCCTGGGACCAGGAACAAAACAATACCAAGATACTGAAAAGAAGAGGCAGCATGTGAAGTTCTTTCTTGAAACAGATGGCTCTTAACTGCACACAGAATTGCCATCCACCCACCTGTACCCCAAAAGGGTAGAAATTAAGTCCAATCGTTGAATCTGAACAATTGAGAGGCAGAGCCGAGGAGATTAATGGAGTTAGCCAGTGGCATTATTAAGGCAAGAATGTAAATCTTCTGATACTAAGTTGTTCCTTCATTCCTGCCTTCCATCAGGAGATCATTGCCACATGCTAGCATTGCAGGTGGAAGTTCTTTGGGTGATTCCCACTGAGCCGTTCATGCTAACATGTAGGTTAACAGCACAGGCAGCGGTCATTGAGGCTGGCTGAGCAGGGACCCTGAGGCTTGTGAGCTTAGTAATAACAGACATGCCCCCTTCACTGTATGTCCCCACATACACTGAGCTATGCCTATTCATATACACTACAGGCAATAAAGAAATGGTCCTTACACAAAATAATATCATACAAATAGTAAAAGAAAAAAATTAACTCATAGATACAGAGAACAGGTTGGTGGTTGAGAGGTAGCAGGCAAAGGTGGACAAAATGGGTAAAAGGGGTCAAAAGGTACAAATAAAGTATAAAATAAATTAGTACATAAATAAGTTATAAATTAAATAAGCCATGGGGATATAATACACAGCATGGTAACTATAGTTAATAATACTTATTACATATTTGTAGTTAGCAATATTTGAAAGTTGCTAAGGGAGTACACGTCTTAGAAGTTCTCGTCACAAGAAAAAAATTTTGTACCTATGTGTGGCGAGGGGTTAATTAGACTTATTGTGGCAATAATTATGCGGTATATATAAATATCAAATCACTGTGTTGTACATCTGAAGCTAAGTTAACATTATATGTCATTATATTCCAATGATAAAATAATTTTAAAATAAATAAGAAAGTACAAAAAGGACCCCAAAACTAAAATACAGATAAACACAGGATTGAATAATAAAGTCATTTGGCCTGTGAATTTCCCTTTCAGCTCACAGAACACACTCCAAAAAATATAAATGGTATCACAAATCCAAACTTGTTAAATCAGCAAGGTTAGCTTGAATGTGAAAACAGTTGAACAGTATTTAAAAATCAAGAGAAAATGTCTGCTGATGTATGAAGATCCTCAGCAGAAGCCTGGAGCAATATGTAAAGCATCTCCTTTGGGATTCTGTGTTTTCAGAAAATTGCAAGAGGCTGGAAAGAATCAAGAGAAGGGCAAGTCAATGAGTAAGAGGATGGAAAATGGAACCTCCAAGGAAAGGTTTTTAAAAGGGTTTTGATGGTTTAGCTTGAAAAATGCCAAGCTTTATGGGGTGGCTTAATAACTGCCTTCAAGTATCAGTATCTGATGGGTTATGACAAAGGAGCTGCCAACTTGTTGTCTTCTACAACCTGAGAACAGAGGAAACTGTCTTACATTGCAGCAGGAGAAAGGGAGTGGATAAGTGAACTCCCTGAGACCAGGGGTGAGCTCCGGACAGGGCCTGACCACTCTTGTCCTCAGGGCTGCAGAGCCCTGTCCTCAGAGAGCTTTGACACAAGCAGCCCATTCTCTTGATTTCAAATAGCCCTTACTAGGTACCGTGAGATGGAGCGGAAACCAAGTGACCCTAAGTAGTCACTTCTATGACATTTCAACTTTTGGTTCATAGCTGCGGTAGGGCTTTAGCTAATCCTCCATTTCCTACCCTGAGGTGGAGGGGTGGACTGTTAAAATCAAAACCTACAAGAACTACAGGGTGGGTTAGCAATGACACTATTTTATAATGCAATAAAGTAGATGAGGTTTTCTGCTTATATTTTTAAATGACAGTAAACATAAGCCATAGAAAAGCCCTAATTAACATAATTATGCTTAGAAGAGAAATTAGCCTAAATGTAAGCCAAATATTAGCCTCATGCACAATTCTGCTAAATTACAGACTACATGTAGAACTGCCAGATGCACCCCAAGTTCAAGCTGGACCCAGGATTCTTTTCTTCCTTCAAGAAGAGGCATTTATGGCAGAAGGCTCAAGAACCAATACAAAACGTAATTTCACAATAGCTCTCCGGTCTCCATGTCTCCAATCATCCAAACGGCTAAAGGCAGCCTCATTCCCACTACACAGCACTGTGCATGCCACCTGACTGGTTTCCAATTGACACTAGTGTGTGAGTATTTTCTCCCCAAGTCGGCTTACTACAGTTTTACAAAAAATTGCAACTCCACACCAGGTTGTGGGTCTGCTCTTGAGCAGTGACAAAGGAGAGATGATCTGTACTCTTAGAGGGAAGTGGGGTCCATGCCGCCTCTGGGAAGAGGGGAAGGCTCTAAAAGCCAAGCAAAACTTTAGATGAGGTGGAGAGGTCAGAAACTGGGCAAATCTGTGGCCACTAGCTCATTTGTATCTGTGGCTCTGAAAAGTAAGGAGTAAATTCTAACAATTTTGTAAAACTGAAGCACAACACCTTTGTTGGCATTAAGTGAAAATAAATACTTCCACTTCAATATAATAACATTTTAGAACAATACTGCTCCAAATGGTAGCCACTAGCCACATGTGGCTATTTAAATTTAAATTAATTACAATTAATAAAATTTTAAAATGCACTTCTCCAGTGGCACTGATCACCCTCCAAGTGCTTGAGAGCTACTGTGCTTGGTGGTTACTGCAGGGGAAGGCACAGGTTAGTTAACATGTTCACCCACGCAGAACATTCTACTGGGCACCTCAATTCTAGATATCAAAGGCTGAAAGAGACGAGAGTCAACCACGTAATTTTACAGATATGGGAACTAAGGCCCACATAGAAAATGTTCCTTGTCCAAATAATTAACTGTCATCTCCCACCTCAACCCCCATGGAAGGGTGTCTTCAATGACAGAGACTAAGACAGGCTGTACATCACTGAGCCATGAGGGCCTTAGAGAGACTAGAGAGGGAGGTGACTAACATTATGGAATTTGACAGGTAGAAATAGTAGAGTGAAAAGATGGTCCAGGTGGATGATGGTAGCATTAAGAAAAGGGAAACAAGCATTTTTTGTGGGCTTATGAGTCAAATTTAGCTGATATTTTAGAAAGATCTAAAAAAATGCAGAGTAAGAATGGAAGGGGAAATTGAAGCTTGATTTTCAAGATTCCTGTTTCAGTTATCTATTGCTATGTAAAAAAGTCAACTGAAAATTCAGGAGGCTTAAAAAAATTTTTTTTTTCTAAAATTTTGGGTAGTGGCTATGCTCATATGGGTGGTTCTTCTTCACCTGGGTGCCATTAACACAATTGCATGCAGCTGGGAACTTGTCTGTCCCTCCAAGATGTCGGTATCTCAGTTCTTTTCTGTCTGTGTGTTGTGACATGACAAAGATATTCCCAGAGAACTTAGCAGAAAGCGGTCAGGTCTGGAAATGGCACTATGTCACTTCTGCTGCATTGAACTGCCCAAAGCAAGTGAAAGGACTGCCCACTCAATGTGAGGGGGACTCAGAGCCATCTCCTAATGAAAAGGATAGCAAAGCCCTGGCTTGTGTGGCTTAGTGGATTGGGCACCAGCCTGAGAACCAAAGGGTCGCTGGTTTGATTCCCAGTCAGGGCACATGCCTGGGTTGCGGGCCAGGTCAGGCCCCCAGTTGGGTATGCACGAGAGGGAGGCAACCACACACTGATGTTTCTATCCCTCTCTTTCTCCTTCGCTTCCCCTCTCTCTAGAAATAAATAAATAATTTTTTTTTTTAAAGAAAAGGATGGCAAAGAACATGTGGCCAATTTT
Source organism: Macrotus californicus (assembly GCA_007922815.1). Lineage (NCBI taxonomy): Eukaryota > Metazoa > Chordata > Mammalia > Chiroptera > Phyllostomidae > Macrotus > Macrotus californicus. The sequence continues at coordinate 11,964 of VMDR010008962.1, forward strand.
TATCCATAGCATTCCCCACATACCTAGCTCAGGAATTTATACTCAATTTGGTAGGTAACAAAGCAAGAGAATAAAGTTATCGGAGTTGTGCTTTAGAGATAAAAATCAAGTGTGTGGCACAAGCAAGAGCAGTGGCTATAGAGGTCTGTCAGGTTGTTATAATTTTACTATGACTGAAAAATAGAATCAGATCTCATGGGAGAAAATGGGAGCTTGCAAGAGCTACTACACAGATAACTGAAGGCGCTGGAGAGAAATTTAGTCAACATTTCAGGTTGGAGAACTAAAAAAATGATGCCTTATTTACCCAGATGGGAAATGCTTGCTAAGTAAAGATAAATTTTAGTTCGGGACGAATTTAGAAAAATCCCTAACTTCAGTTTATGGTCCTACTCAAAAAACAGTGACAGGCCCATCCATGTAGATGCCAACATAGAGTAAAACTGTACCTTAGCGCTTTTTAACCTGGTTTCGATCACACAACTATTAAAATTCTGCTGAACGGGTAGCTCCCCTGAATTAGAAATTTAAACATTGACCATTAGGCAAGCTATTCCTTGGAAAGCTGAAACAGTATACCAAATTATAGGGTGTAACAGATGCTTAGCCAACTGAAACCTGGCCAAAATATTAGGACAAACACAACTAAATACTGGTCTGAAATTCTGATTAACCATCTCTTCCCACAGCCTTCGTTTTCATATCTCTTTGAAATAAGCGTTATCAGCATGATCCCTCGAGAAGTTCTATTCTGACTAAAAGAGGAGCTAGTCCCATTAAGAAATGCAACCTTAAGGTAGCTGAGATTTTTGGAGTAACTGCCCATTCTAGTTAAATATTTTCTGAGATCCTATTATAATGAAATGCCAGAGATGTAGCAGGAAACATGACAGAATCTCCAACATCTTATTGGAATGCACATCTAGTGGCAAAAGACACATTATAAGCAACCCCATCTGGGATATTTCCGACGAATGATACACTTTGAGACGAAGTCAAATGGAGAGTAGGGATGGTGATGTGTGCACGCAGGAACTACTTTAGACAACAAAGTCTTCTCTAAGTTTTCAATCTGTTGGATGAAAATTAAAGGGCCACATGCTTTGGGCACCTGAAAACTTTATCTGATACACTTAGTTTCTTCATTCCCTTCTTCTTTGAGGTCTCTCTGAGCTCCTTAAAAAAGGAGGTCATTTTCCAGTTTTCAAGCTATAGGAACTAGAGAAGAGGTACGATAGGGAGAGAGCAGATAGCTAGTTTGGAAAGCCTAGAGAATAAACCATTTCTAAGCCATCCATTGCTACGTACATATCCACAGATGGGAAAGAACCCAGAACGCTTCCTGTGGAACACAGTGTTCCTTTGATGACTGACCTGTGTTAACTAATCAGAGCGCCGGGATGAATGTGACACAAGGCACTGTTCTCTGACAATGCCAGCTACAGGATACTTCACTTTTGGGGAGATCTCTATTTTTACTTTTCACATTTCATAACAATTTCCTGGTAGCATTTATTATTCCAATTATTACTGCCCTTGTTCTCCCAAGCTCAGACAGTCTATGTTTCTCCATTAGAAGATGTACCCACGCAACAAAAAGAAACCACAAAACACAAGCTCGTATTTCACCCAAATTGTGTTTTCTATAGTCATACACATGAACAAATATAAACTCAAGGGGAACAGTTTCTGCGATACAGAACTTTGAATGTATATGAGATTGGCTTCAATAAAAACAATGTACACAAGTAACAGTTAAATTAGTAGATCTACTTCTAGAACCCTTTTTTTTCCAGGCACACTCAGGGTAGGCCTTTAACAGGCCCTGATACTTCAATGAAAAATTGAGGTGCCAATGATTTGTAGGCTAAATTAATGTTAAATACTTCAAAGGATGGGACAAATAAGTAGGTAGCAAAAACTTTATGAGTTCACTTCCTTCAAGGGAACTTGGAGAGCAGGATTTTATTGCTGTGAATTCTAGCCACCCTTACTACCCCTCAGCATCTGTTTGAAATATGTAGTAGACAACCGCTTTTTTGGCTGTGACTCAGGTAGCTGAAACACAGGACAAACAGACGACTGTATATAAGCTTTCCTCCAGCAATAAGCATTTTTATTAATTCTCTTGCATAGCAAATGTGGTGGCCATTTAGTGGCCAATCGCTACAGTATTATCAAAAAATTTCATCATTTACAAATAAATGCTGGTGGTCAAGCATGGGGCAACCATATTAAAATGTGTGTACTCTATGTTCCTTCACATTTCAGAAGTAGGGAAAATAGTCACATCAGCAAAGTCTTTTGTTCAAATTCAGTTCATCACTAATACGTGCAAAATTTCAACTTAAATGATAAACATGAATTTTCTACATAAATGTGCCTGACTTGCCAGAGACCAGTCAAAACAAACAAGTCCCCACAGTCTGAAGTAGCAGAATTTTTGCAGAAGCCACACACTTGACCATTTTTAATCAACTTTTCAAACTGTCTCCCAGCACAATAGAAATGTTAGGAGGCAGCCCCTGGATAGTAGCGAGAAGGACCTCTCCTCTTCACCACGGTGACTGTGGAAGGATCAAGGGCTGAATGTCTGCCAGCCAAATATGAGTCTGTTGGTACAATTCCTCACAGACAAAAGCTAAATCCCATCCCATCCACCCAGCCCCAAAATAAAGACATTGATAGGCCTGGGTCAAAGGGACAGAGTAGCCCGTCTCAAACGGTTTTGCTCCCAGTGACAACTAGAAATACACAAGGGCACTGCTGGCAAACCGGGAATGCTGGATTTAAAAGAATGAAAGGACAGATGACACCAGAGCAGAACAAAACACATGTTGCTAGAAGTAGTGAAAACCATTAGAACAGAAACTGCTTAATATTAATTCCCAAAGACTAACAAATTTACAAAGAAAAACCAGAAAATTGTTTTTACAAAAATCTTTTAGCCACAGACTATTTCACCAGACAGTGCACATTCTTTAGGAACCTGTTTTGTGTTTTCTCATAACAGATCTACCAGTCATTTCTACCTTTGATGCTTTATCATACACCAAACACCAGAAATCCACTGAACTTCAAATTCATGCTCCCTCACCCGCCTCTGGCCCATTACACTTGAAATTATTTGTCTCCAAAATAACAAAGGAAAAAGTGAGTGGCCAAGATGACTAGAGTAATAACTGTTTTTCTTCCTTCAACCAATTTACATAGCATTTTTCCTAGTTGTCCCAAAATGCAGATTCTTCAAGGAATATTTCAGGCACTTAAACGGAAAGTGAACTCCCATGAATTTTGGCAAAAATAATGGAAACAAGGACTGAAACAAAAATATCCAATAAAACACTTTCTCTTTCCTGAAAGAGATGGAAATAAAACACACCCTGAAAAGAAAATTATTTTCTAAAACGTTACTAGGAATAGCTTTCAACAAATTGAAAGGAAACACCATTCTTTTTTTGTGTGTGTGTGTAAAAATCAAAACCTGTTTCCCAGAATGACTTCTCTAAAATCATCAGCACCTCACAAATTTTTGTTTAAAGAACATTAAACTCAATTAAGTTTTCTTCATATTCAAAAAAATTAAGAAAGGAGGCCAATTCTGCCAAAAGGCCTTATAATTATTTCAAATAAAAATAAGTAAGTCACAAAGGACTAGCCAGACATTTCAAAAGCAGTAATATTTTTTTTCTTACGTGTGAGAACTGTTTTTTTCTATACAAAAATCTATTGAAATTTTTGTTGTAACTGATACTCCATGGAGGAAACTGCTGCAGAGACATGTTTCCTGACTTAATGACGGGTCCTAACCCCCACCTTGCCACCTTGCCTTTAATTTGTCATGTGGTCCAGATGGACAAACTATGTCTAAGGAAGAGGGTAAGTACTGATTCTAGACAAACAAACCAGAAAAAAAACAAAAAACAAAAAACCTTGGCTAGGATTGTCTAGACATCATGCACCAAGAAGCAGCTAAGATAACCAGAAAGGCACATGGAAGGGCATGAACCCTGGGAGATTTTTGCAAAATCCATAGGTGAGGTTGTCAACAAGGTTCCATCAGTCACTGGTCTGGGGCATTTTCTCATAGCAGTTTGCATTTTCTACACATATAAAATGAGAAGCAACATTATTGTCAAGTAACTGCATGTTGCTGGTGGTAACAGAAACATGTTTGAGCATCTGATCTCATCTCCCAACTAATAGCATGAAAACAGAGGATGAAAGAAGGCAGGTTTGATTGCTTGACTTAAAGAAAACAATTAAGTTCCCCAAAAGAAAGACTTTAAGTTATATCACTACCCACATTCTAGAGACAAACATCTCATAAATGTGTGAAAAATATTGACAAGGAGAGTCCAACACTTCCTTCCCCCTTCACTCACCTGCCATGTGCTATAGAGTGTAGAGGGCAGTCTTCCAGGACCCTGAGGGGACAGCAGGAACAGAAGGCAGCTCTTGGAGAGACAACCTGAGGGAGATGTGACGCGCTGTGAGGGGACGCTGTGAGGGGACGGACCCAAGCACTGTAAACAATGTATGCCACCTGGTGACCTGCCATCACCTCATCTCCCAAAGACTCAGAGTTCCGTTCTTTGAACTTTTCTTGAACTCTGTATAATTAAACACCAAATTTGGCAATCCATGCTAATTTTGAAAGGCACTCCCTGGGAATTTAGTAAAACTTTAAACAACTTGTTTACATGTATTTGGCCCATCTGTTTAAACAAAAAGTTTATTTTAATAGGAGCGAATCTTGGGTGCAAGCTCCTTTTGTGCTTGAGACCACTATGATCTCTTACCCCAGCTCTGTTTCCCTAATCTGCATTCTAAATCTCCTCTGTAAACAAAACCCGAATAACAACTTTTTATGATAAATGTTGAACACCTCCAAGATGACAGCTGCAAAATAAACTCTACTTTTACAACCAGGAAGCATTCTAAACATACAGAAAATACTTTTCATTATACTGTTCTCTTCTAGGAAACCACACACAAAGAACTCTCATGTGAGTGTGTGTGTGTGTGTGTGTGTGTGTGTGCGCGCGCGCGCTCCCGACGATCTATCTGAAATGTGTGCATTCCCATCATGCCCAGTGTGTTCTAGCCCCATGATGCCCTCACTTTTGATTGTGGAGATGATGGTGAAGTGCACAGAGTATTTACTGATCCGGTTATCTTGTTCTGTGACAGGCAGAATCAATCAATCAAGAGGGCAGTTTTGCACTTACATATTCCAGGCACATCTCCGCACTTCAGGATACGAGATCACTGTGTTATCCAGCCAAATTTGATCAACAAATGCAGTTCCCCTGTGCCACAGCAATCTCAGATGAAGATGTTATTATGTGGAACTGAGCAAAGTGATAAAGACAGTACAGCGGAGCTCGGAGAGGACCAGCTGGACCTTACTGACAGCTTTTATATACCAAGGCGGTGATGCCCTCTTCTTCGGGGATTATAAGAGTTCCCTTGATTTGAAGAAAATCATGCTGTACACACACTGGTGAACCCCAAACATTGCATTTCCTCATCTAACACTAAAATCATGAAGGAAGAAGAAACATACACTTAGTGTCACATTACAGGCAAAATTCTTTAGTAAGGAGGGTGATACTTAAAAGCACAGAGAACATTCATGTGAATTTTCATACAGACATTCTGATAGTCTGTTGTTATTATTATTAATTGGTATAAATTAACTTCTGAAAGACAAAAACATGTTTTCATAATTTAATCAGTGGTATAAGTAATTGTATTGATATCACGTCTATGGCACTGCATATAATAAGTTGGTGTCAATATTTCAAGTGGATCTTAAAAAAAGTATGAGAATCTCTGTGCCAACAGCTATACCTCAATACTGCCCCGAAGTTATTTTACATTATTTAATCCCAAATCCCTTCTTTTGGAGTCTACCTTCTTCTTGCATTTTAAATCTTTAATGGGAGCCTTTGGCAGTCTATGGGTACAATGATTAGATATCTGCTGAGAAAAATTGGAAAATTAATCATCATTTCCATTTTATGCTTTTGTACCACACCAAAAATTACTTACTTGTAGCACTAATTTCCACACTCTCGCAATATGTTCCTTAACACTGCAAATGTGGAGAGAGATTTCAGATACAGCATGTCCAAACGAAGCCAGTAAACAGCCTTAAGTTATTCTTTGAGATGTGTATTCTGGGTTCTCATCCAAATTTCATTTTGATTCATTTTAATTAAAATACATTTATTGGTAGAGGTTATGTTACATGCAGCATAAAACCAGGGCAAGACTACCCCAAGCTAATCATAGGAATGATGTTAAAATTGTTTATTATCCTTATATGAATTTTCCTATTTAAATTACATCATTTCACAACTCTATGCAAAATGTGAAACTCGATCCACAGGCAGTTTATTATAAAAACTGATAGGTACATTAATCTGACCTTTGCCCGAATAGCTCCACAAGGCACGGGGGAAAAAAACCACCTAAAGTCAGCTATCACATTGCGAGCACCATCAAACTGCTAAATCTATTAACTTGTTTTCTTTTTTCACTATTATTAAACTGGAAAGAAAAATTCAACTGGAAAATTGTGCCTTTTCAGTTCCCTTGTCATCATGTAATAAGTATGAGAAATATATGTGCAATGGCCAAATGGCCGGTAGACAAAACACCCACTCTCAATGACGTGCTGTTTTCCATACCACTCAGACAGAGTCAAAACAACAGAGCTGCTGCAAACAAAAACAAAATCACAGTTCCCATCAGCATTCCAGACAGAGAAAATTTACAGGAAAAGAAGCTGGGAAAAAAACCAGAACGAAATAACTGCTCATACCTCCACTCTTGGTAGAGCCATTTCTTCAGACAAACAGCACTTACTTTAACACTGAAATGTTTAACAATTGATTAAATGTTTGCCAGTGTTGGAGAACTTTCGCTTCTTTTTTGGGCAAACATTTGCACTGCTTAAAGTGATGAAGTGCTTCCATAGAACGGAGAGGCCCACAATATTATTTTATTTTATTTTTTCACGGGGAAGACTTGTGATGGGAAAGGAAACTTGGGTTGTAGAAGTATTCGGAGGCAGGTGTGTGATTTAATTAATTCTCCTTTCACTGAGAAATACTGCCGTGTTTCCTGGTACTGCTAAGTCTGCCTGGCAGGAGAATGTAAAACCTACTTAAAAAGTGAGGGTGATCTCCTTTTATAGCTGAGTCACATTTCTGTAATTTTATTAAGGCGCTGGCTCTCTGGAAGTTACTAGATCATGGTTTCCCCTAGATACGAGGCACTGCAGTCACTATCAACAGCTGCATTTGACTATTTCATCGAGTCACTTTAGCGTCTCCATCACAGCGGATTCTTGTCAGCTGCGCTCTCGCTAACACAATTCCTGTGTTTTGCCTGGCAGTAAATGGACGCCTCTGCCCTTGCCTCCTCTAAACAACTCTGTTAACATTTGCCCCCAAGCGTCTCTCTCTTTGTCCAGTCCCTGTCTTCTAACAGATGTCAACCAAGCCTAATCAAGCATAAAATGGTCATAAATATTTCTTTCTGGTAGATTTCACATTCGCATTTCATGCAGGGACATGATATTTTTCTGCTACCTCCAGGGAGAGCCTAATGCAAAACCCAGTTACTTACATTCTAGCCTCATGTTCCTTTAGTAAAATGCAGAACATGTTCTGAGTCCACAGACATAAAAAGGCGTAAGACTATCTTTCTTTTGTTTAACTGTACCTTCTTTCTTTCCTTTTCCCCCCAAAGTGCATCTTCATTTTACAGTTTACACTTATGCATGGGAAAATATAAAACAAGATCACATGAAAATGAGATCACATCTAAGTGATTTAAGTAACTTCAGGTGTTCAACATTAGACTCCTTAATGACTGGCCAGAAGAGATTTGATCAGATACTAATTCCAAATAGCAAGCTATTTAGAAAGCAGATAGGAAGAGGATTCTTCTATTTTGGTTTATTTTATGCACAGTTTTGCAACCATTCTCGTCATATTTAGTTTAAACAATGACATGAAACCAAGGTACAAATTTCAGGTTCATACCAATTAACCAGTTGAAAAAAGGAAAGTGAATCATGAGACAGGCCCCCTTTCCAAGACTGAAACTTTGATCAAGCAGGGGGAGCTATTCCAGATCACTAAGCTGCCTCCCTAAACAGAGGAGAATTGGTAATTAGCACAATCATATTTGTGTTCAGCAAACTTCATAAATAATGAGCCTTAATCTAAAATAAAACTACCCTAATAATACTGTTGAGGCCATATGTCTATGTTTCTCTTTCTTATTCCTTTTGTCAAAACAAAAATTTTATACTGCTATTTAAAGTGAACTGCAAAAACACTTTGTGGTATATATCACAACAACGGTGCCCCCCACCCCTCACTTGGTTGAGCCTAATATTTGATTACTGCTAGTCAAGTCAAGCTTTCACGCAAATAATCTCCATTTTTAAAGTTAATGAGATATGGTCATGTCGACAACAGCTTGCAGAAACTTTTAATTTTAATTTCTGCAGGCTGTGCTGGCCTCTTTTACAGCGACTACTGTATGAATGAATCAAATTTGCCAACATGGCTTATGTAGACAAGTGCACACTAATTAAAAATACCCACTGGTATCATAATTTAAATACCATGAAAATAAACTGTGAAAGTCACTCGGATCTAGTCTCATGGTTGTCTTAGAGTGTGCTTCCTCTAACTACAGGATGTTTTATTGTGGGTATGTTCTTAGCTAAAAACTGTTTGCAAATTTGAGAAATTTGGGACTTTGATGTAATTACACAATTTGTGTTAATATTTGTTTCACACACGCCGTTAAGCAGATCTCCCAGAATGACCCCTAATTGAGAAAACATATTGCTGGGGCAAATGAAAAATTTATACTCTTAATTTAGGGTCCATCTACAGCTTCTCTGGATCTATGGTGCCTTCTCTTTTTCTAAGCTCAAGCCAGGATGAAAGCAAAATGAAAAGTTTTTCTTGTCCTTCTTTCTTTTCTTTTATTCTTTTAAAAGTTTTCACTCTTCTTGATATTTGTATTTTAACTGCTTTTCCTCCCAACAAAGAAGGTAAGACATGCTTCTTTACCTAAACTGAATCCTTAAATGCTGCTATACCATCCAGCCAGCCATCCAGCCAGCCATCCACCTACTCTCCCCAACACCCCGACCTCTCTCTCTCTCACACACACACAGAGACATGTTTTTTTTTTTTTTTAATTTAAATGATTTTTGGCAAGGAAATTTCAAAGTCCGCCTTTGTTGGAATAAAAGCACATTTCACACAGGTAAAAGTTGATACCTCAAGGGTTAGAGCTATTTGAGGGGTTAAATGTGCAATTACCTCTGACCAAAACCCCCAAACCGGAGAGACATATAGATAAACAGAAGAAACGAAGTCCCCAGGTCCCCTTCAGAAGCCTTCATCACATTACTACCAGACAGAAACTCTTTAAGTACCATTTTCAGATGTTAAATCATTGCTTGCGCTGCACACATTCTCACTATTCCTGGGGGAACAATATCTGAAGAGAGCATGCTAACAAATGTAATCCTGTAAATAGACATTTTTTTTCTCTTGTTGTTGGTACCTTGTATCCTGCTCCTGGCTCTGTTATCCAGGCCTTTCCTCTGCTTTGAAGTTAAAATACTGAATGAGTGGCGTCATCTATTATCCAAAGTGTGCATGTAGATTATAAATAAGAAATAAAAGTGACTCTCATACACTTCTTTTGCATTAGCAAGCTGCCTTCTCTCACTGCTTCTGTCCTCGCACCTTAGAACCAACAATCCATTCGAAACCTGAATGTCAGGGTTTCTCAGAGGAAGACAGCAGCTGGAAGGTGTGTATGTGAAATGTGGGAAGCTGTACCAACAGGCACAGGGCTGGGGTCTGGGCGACGGCTTGGCCACCAGCTTTCTCCGGCCCTAGTCTCATCTTCACATGCCCTTCAGAGCCAGTGTTCTGGTGATGGGGCCCATCTTCATTTCCATTTTTTCTGTTGACAAACTGAGTCCATGAATATTAATTATTCTGAAATTTATTTGCAGAAAAGGCACTTTCTAATCCTTATCAATTATTTATTGAAAATCTCCACCACCTAATCATCTCATTAACATTATTATACTAAGGCCAACAGCAAATATTCCTTTGATAAGTAACAACCTAACGTGTTATCCTTGCTGCCAAATCTCAGGTAGCCAGCCGTCTTGCTTAATCATGGACAATCCAGCTTTTGTTTCTAGGAAGTTTCTAGGTTGGTCTTCCTTTTTTATTTTAAAAATATTTTATTGATTATGCTATTACAGTTGTCCCATCTTCCCCCCTTTATTTCCCCCTGCCCTGCACCCCCCTATGTGCATCCCCCCCCCCTTAGTTCATGTCCATGGGTTGTGCATATAAGTTCTTTGGCTTCTACATTTCATATACTATTCTTAACCTCCTCCTGTCTATTTTATACCTACCATTTATGCTATTTACTCCCTGTACTTTTCCCCCCATTCCCCTACTTCCCCTTCCCAGATGATAACCTCCATGTGATTTCAATTTCTCTGATTCTGTTCCTGTCCTACTTGTTTGCTTAGTTTGTTTTTGGTTTTAAGTTTGGTTGTTGATAGTTGTGAGTCTGCTGTCATTTTACTGTTCAGTTTTGATCTTCTTTTTCTTAGATAAGCCCCTTTTCCTTAGATGAGTCCCTATAAAAAGGGTGTGGTGATAATGAACTCCTTTAACTCGACCTTATCTGGGAAGCACTTTACTTGCCCTTCTATTCTAAATGGTAGTTTTGCTGGAGAGAGTAATCTTGGATGTAGGTCCTTGCCTTTCATGACTTGGAATACTTCTTGCCAGCCCCTCCTTGCCTGCAAGGTTTCTTTTGAGAAATCAGCTGACAGTCTGATGGGCACTCCTTTGTAGGTTACTGTCTCCTTTTCTCTTGCTGCTTTTAAGATTCTCTCCTCATCTTTAATCTTGGCTAATGTAATTATGATGTGCCTTGGTGTTTTCCTCCTTGGGTCCAACTTCTTTGGGACTCTCTGAGCTTCCTGGATATCCTGGACATCTACTTCCTTTGCCAGATTGGGGAAGTTCTCCTTCATTATTTTTTCAAGTAAGTTTTCAGTTTCTTGCTGTTCCTCTTCACCTTCTGGCACCCCTATATTCGGATTTTGGAACATTTAAAGTTCTCCCAGAGGTTCCTAAGCCTCTCATTTTTTTGAACTCTTGTTTCTTCATTCTGGTTCTAGTTGAATGTTTTCTTCTTCCTTCTGGTCCAAACCATTGATTTGAGTCCCGGTTTCCTTCCTGTCACTGTTGGTTCCCTGTACATTCTCCTGTATTTCACTTTGCAAAACCTTCACTTCTTCCTCTATTTTGTAACTATATTCAACCATTTCTTTGAGCAGCCTGATTACCAGTGTTTTAAACCATACATCTGATAAGTTAGCTATCTCTTCATTGTTTAGTTGTATTTTTTTTCTAGAGCTTTGATCTGTTCTTTTATTTGGGCCATTTTTTTTTTTTGGTCTCTGCATGCCTGTTATGAAGTAAAGGGCAGAGCCTTAGGTACTGGCCAGGGTGGGGCAACCCAGGTCACTGCATTGTGGCACTGGATGTGGGACAGGGGTCCGAGATGGAACATGCCTCTTGCTCGCGGCTTTCAGTCACTTCCTCCGCTACCCATAAGCAAATTGGGCCCTTCTAGTGGTGATTCCCGGGTGAGTGGGTTTGTGTACGTTCTGGAACCTTGTGGGTCTCTCCAACTAATTCTCCTGTGAGGCTGGAGTTTTTCCCACTGCTGCAATCCCCACAGGATTTTTTGAGAGGTTTTGAGGCTTTATTTCCACGCGCTGATACCCTGGGTTGTGCAGTCTATCTTGCCCCCTGCATTGTTCCGGTTTATCTGCACGCAAATGTGGGACTGCTTGCTCCACCAGCCACCCCCTTGCCATGAGTCCTCTCCATCCAGCTGCCCATCTCCACCCCTCCTACCGGTCTGGATGAATGTTTCTTCTTGAACTCCTTTGTTGTTGGGACTTTCATACAGTCTGATGTTCTGTCAGTTCTGGTTATTTATTGTGTTAAAATTTGTTGTTGTCCTTCTTTTGGTTGTGCGAGGAGGTACAGTGTACCTACCTACTTCTCCATCTTAGCCAGTGGTCCCTTTTTTTTTTTTTTTTTATAAAAGAAAATACACATACAGTGCCTTTTTAAAAAAACAAAAAGTTTCTGATATGCTATAGAAAAAAAACTAAAACCTTGGAAAATATATGTATGCCTCCTTTTTTAACCCTTTTATGAACTTAATTACTAAATGGAAATCTCCAGGGACCAAAACCCCAGCCACAGAGCTTGAGTGGCCCCAGGGGAGGGCACAATCAGACAGGAAGACACTTCAGTTTCACCGTCTCAATCCCAAAATCTCGATCCTCTCTCCTCCTCAAACCCACCACCCAACAAACCTGCCTCCATTTACAGGGTTTCAAGAATAGAAAGTGCATTCCCCCCAAAAAGGCTCTATGTTTTTTGGGGGGGCATGCTTTTGTTCTGCATAAAAACATTGCAAATATAAAAGAGACAGAATTATCTTTTGATGCAACATATTAGCTGTTATCTTACTAGTAAAACTACCCATTCCACGCAAAAGGACAAAACCAGACCCACAGTCAAGAGGCTGTCCATTGCAAGCAGAAGTCAATGAAAGGTAAATGAGAGTGGGGATGCAGTAATAGCAGGCCAGTCCATTAGAACTATGTTTGTCTAGGAAGAACTTATAGAGGTTGCCTCTGGCAAGTTCCATAACAATGTCATATAGCCATGAGGACTGAAGTCATCTTACAAGGGAATGCTGGCATGTTCTGGAAAGTCTTAGCTTCTTTCCCAAAAGCATGTAAGAAAATATGGGCTTGCAATAACCACTATAACCACAGTAACTGAAGCTTTAAGGAATGGGAATTGGGAAATAGACCCTGGTAGGAAGAATGGAAGTGGTAAGAGTTTTTTTTTTTTTTTAAGAAGTGAAAAAATTAGTCATCAATCTTAAGACATGGTGTGACTAACAGAGAAACTTTACCACTTGCTACACAGAAAAAAATTTCCTTGAGCCCCCATCTCTGCACCTTCTAGGGCAGGGATTGATAAAGTACTACCCAAAGGTTCAATCCAACCCTCTGCTACTATAACCCAACACAGGTCAGGCTGCCTGACACTACAAAAGCCAATACTTGAGAGGCAGTTGCTGATCTAAATAAAAGTGGTTTATTTGCAGATACCAGTTGGCCATCTGGAAGATGGGGACTCATGTCACAAAGTCCATATCCATCTCTCAGTGGAGGCAGAGGTTTTTATAAGGAGGGAGAAGGAAACAGAAAAAAGAGATCAAAGGAAGGGGTTGAAAAGTTCTCTACATGCAGATGAGCACAGTCCATTCTGATAAGGCAAGTGATGGTCCAGTGTGCATCATCCTGGCTTCATGTCACCCTGGCTCTATAGTTGAAGGTCAGCAAATCTCCCAGAGCTGGGATGCCTGAAGGTCAGACTCTGTATCTTTTGAAGTTAGTTCCTAGGATTCTAACACAAATGTGTTTTTCATCTTCAAGCTATATATTAGAGTCAGCACTTAAAGAAACAATGTCAAAAGAATGGTGGGGTGGGTTACAATTTCCCACTATTGCAATTTTCCACCGTTACACTATTTCTGTAAGTAAAGTTTTATTGGAACACAGCCATGCCCATTTATGCACTCTGTGTTCACACAGAGCATTTGTGACAGACAGAAAAGCCAACAAAGTTTACTAATTGAAGTCAATTTAAATGTAAAGTTTACTCATCCATGTTGTAAAGAGGTTACAGTGAAGAAAAATAAGAACTTGCCAAGAAGTGATAACAAAAATTTAAAAACAGAGGTGCATGTACACAGTCACACAGATGTGCCCTGTGTGTCAAACATAGTTTTTAGTGGTGTTGGTGACCACAGGAATGAAGTTTCTGATTTCATCCACCTTGACATGTCAAGGAAGGTCCCAGAACACACCCCAAAAGATCTTCTAAACACAACAGGGGTGTCCATGCAAATGTTACTCAAAGGACAAAGCCTTAAATATGTCTGAGCTTACTTTCTTCATCTGTAAAACACGAGGCTGGATCATCCAAAGAATTTTAAAGATTCTGTGATCCTACAGAGGAAGGAAAGCAAGGAAGGCAGACACATATTTGGGGTAGGGATTAAGAGGGAGGGGAACTGAGGACATGGGAGGTGACAGTCACATTCAAGAGGGGACAGGCAATGTGTTTTATGGGGCCAAATAAAGTCACTTTATCATCTCACAGGAGGTGCAGATTCTGCAAGAGCTCAGTATCCACACCTAGGGGTAGAAGTGACCTAGTATTTGAACATAAGGAATAACTGTTAGGAGAGGTTCTATGAAACCTGAAGAGTGGTGAGCCGGCACCATGACCAGGCAGCATGGGGCCGAAGGTGGCCTTTCAATAGATCCTCGTGCTGGGAATTGAAACAGCTGGATTTTCTTCCAGCCCACCAAGTATGTCTCTTTTGCAATGACAACACAGATGTGGCCATGGTGACACCTTTAAGAAACTGAGGTTCCCTGCCTCTTAAACAGCAACTAAAAGTGGGAGATTTTCATACTGACTTTGTCCCACAAAATGATTTTCAGCTTGTCCCACTGCTCTTGTCAAAAGCAGACCTGTCAATTTGTTTTTAAAGGTGAGAGAGGTAAAGCTAGACCCAAAATGGTACACTATAGCTTGATATCTGGGCTTTTGTGTTAGTTCAGAACAGTGACCAACTAACAAGTTATCTGATTTGCTGGTTAAATTAACAAGGACTGTGTGTAATCAGCTGACTTCTGAAATAAGCCAGGAAAGTTAAGACTATTTCCCAAACTGGAAAAATACATGCTTTGCTGCTAGGGAAATGTACATACTTTGCCTTGTAGTTTATGAATCTTTAAAACTCCCACTGTGAATGCCGTATCAGACATCTTTGTGAGTACTAGCTTTTATTTATTGTGCTAAGTAATTGTTCTGTGTTGACTAGAGTGATGTTGGTGTGAGCAAAGCAGGTGAGGCACGGGAACATTAACACAAATATGACGTGGCGGGCAAAGGACATTTTGCCGACAGAGCTAACACTCTCAAAGAAAAATAACCCACTTTTCTACATTTTAAAACAAGGAATATAATTGTGGCAACTTCTAAAGGGCTAACTCGTTAATCGGTGAAGCTAGGTGAATACTTTCTTCAAGAAACACAGATACTGCAAATATTTTATCCAAATACATTTTTTGTTGATTGAGAAAAGGGCTGGAGCCAGTTACATAATACTAAGAAAACACAGAGGTATTTCCCCCTCTTGCCCATCTGTGACAGCTGCGTGGGGCACCTGGAGAAAGTGTGTAGTCTTCTAGCTCTGTGTACCCAGCACAAGAGTAATAAAGGGAAACATGTCCAACCCCAAATGGCTGCTTTTAGGTTGTCTATGAAATACCTATTGCAATCACCACAGCCTGCAGCTTATTAAGAGCAGACTTATTAATAAACTGAGCTTTCCTATTTCTCAAAAGCAAACACTCCATCCCCTCTGACTAGTTAAGAAGACAGCCATCTGAAAAGTTTTCCATATTGGCATCATGGCTCAAATGTTCCAGACCTGAGCCATCCAGATTTATTGTCTGAGCACACTGGAAGAAACTTCACCACCAGCACTGCCGAATTTCTGTCATTTCTGGAGTCAAAGAAAGGCCTTCCAATTGAAGTGTTTTTGAAACGGAAGGAATGGAGCTAATTTCTGCCTGGGTGTACCAGGCTTAGGTGTTCATTAGAAGGATTCAGGCCACAGTAGTGAAGTTGGACTGTCCCTTTGAAATGAAAAGAAACAAACTCAAGCAGCAAAACACAGCTGCTCAAGGTAAACTTGGGCAAATTTGTTAAAAACAAGGGTTCGATCTGAAAATAAGAAAGGGTGGAAACTGAAAAGCTTCTTTCAATAGGAATATTTGACATTTTCTGACAGGACTCAGCAAGAAAAGATGGGTAGAAATGGAAGAGTTCTGAACGAGAACATTTGAGGCTCCTGACGTCCAGGAAACGGGAGGAACCCCTTCTCTCACATGACCTCATCACCCCTCTGTGAGAGAGACCTGGGTGCTGTGAGGAAGAGCTAAGCTGTGGGATCCTGTGGGTGTGGGTCACAAGCCAGGCTTGATCAGTTGTAAGCTCTGTGAACTTGGGCAGCTAATTAAGTTTCTTCCTGTGAAGAATAGGAATTTTAAGGGTACTTAGCTCCTAGGGTGCTTGTGAGAACAAACTGCACTAACACATGCAACAGCTCTGAGCACATGACTAGGAGAAAGGAAGCCTTCAGTAAATTTGGCTATTGGTGTTACTAACAATGGTATTAGGAACTTCAAACCTATAAAAATCTGTGACAATAAGAAGGCTTAAACTTTTCGATAAAGAGAAGAAATGTACTTCTTTATTGAAAATGGGTGAATTACCTAATATCATACCATGCTGAATGTTTCCTCCTAAAAGTAATTTCTAAGAAATGTGCCCAAATACTGAACTACCTGGCAAAGTCGGAAGAAGGTAAAGAGGTAAAATTAGGGCAGAATTAAATAGGCCATAACCTATGATATTTGAAACAAAGTACACAATATTTACCCTAAAGCTAGAAAAACAAAGCATGAAATTAAAATTAAGATGAAACTATGAACCACCGTATATGAGAATTAACCGTAACAATTCCCACTTATACAATTATTGCTAGATATTTTTTTAACCTATGAAGTTCCATGGTAGGACTAGAAATTGTGATACGCAAAAATGTGATTGCATGATCTTTAAAAAAAGGATATAGAATGTCAACAGTTGTTATCTCTGTAAAATGAGATTTTGAGCAGTATAGTTTCTTTGTTTTCTTTCTTAGCTACCATCTTCTAATCTTTCTATAATGAACATGTCATTAATTGTGCAATAGAAATGTCAAAATTAAGTTTCACCTGAGAACATCTGAAGGACACCCCAGCGTTACGCAGAGCCCACTAAAGATCTCACCCTGTGTGGGCACAGGGGTGTCCGCAGGCAGCTCTTCCAGCATGTGTAGCAGCCCTCATCGTGCCAGTGTTTCACGGGCGTTTCACAAAACACACCTATAGCTGGTCATACTCACAAACTGAAGGAACTCTAAAATTCTGGGTTTTAAAAAAAGCCACCTCTTTTTTCCTAATTTTTGAGAAACTTCTCAGCCTTTACAAGAATCAAATGTTATCTTCAGACTGGATCTAAAAGGGGGACTTGCCAGACAACAGCTTAGGGAAGATGTCGGTTATGTGGTATATACAATTATTTGTTAACCTGGTTCTAGGTTATCAATCCCATGGAAATTACAAAGGGAGGCCAGCAAAGAATATTGGAACATAAAAATCATTGCCATGTGTAAAAACTTAGATTTTAGAAAAGAAAATGCAGGCACAAGAAGTTTGCCAGAAAAAAATAGACATGCCAATAAAAAAGCTGCTTCTTAAAATTTGGCTGGCAATGTCTGCCCCCCTCCCAATGGATACTCTCAGTAAAGAAAACATGGTAGATTTTTTTCTCCCTAGCCTGTTTTTGATTTCCAATTAAAATTAAATATAAACTGAAATGCCACCTGGATTTTAGCAAAATCCAATCCCCACCCTCCACCTCTCCTTTTTTCTTAAAAGAAGAACCTGAGCTTACATATACAAACATTTTGCTAAATGACCCGTAGCAAATTGCGTAATGCCAGTAAAAGTTGTGTTTTTTAAGTTATGAGCCCCAAAGATTTTATCTGAAATAAAACCCTGATTCAATTCAGATTCTGAAGGCAAACTGTGTCCTTAACTCTGCCTCTAAATTTAAAACATTTGTGTGGGGGGTCCCTTCAGTAATGTTGCTAGTAGGTAAGGAGGAGAAATTCTGTATTTATTAAGATGTGTTTTCTGTTTTCAAATGGTAAATTGAGCACTAATTGCCCAAAAGAACTGATTCTTTGCAGTTTTCATGTAGAGGTCAGTTTCTCAATGAAGAGTAGGGTTGTCAAGCCAGGCTGAGTGCTTATCTCAATTAATTTTCTCAGTAAAGGAAGACAAGAATTCCCTAGTCCAGGCTGAGGGTTTTCCTGGGAAGTCTCCCCGGTGAATTTCTACCATGAACTCAGGTGACTAGATTTGAATATAAAGTGGGTGGGGCAGGCTAAGGAATGGATCATAACTTGGGTCCTCCTGGCTTCTAGCTTTGGGTCTGTAAGACTTCAGCCACATACCTTTTCCCTGTCCTCAAAAGATGAGCAGCAAGAATGATAACAGTGTTGACCTTGGACAGGTAGCTCAGTTTGTCAGAGCATCATCCCGACATGCCAAGGTTGTGGTTTCGAACCAATGAATGCATAAATAATTGGAACAACAAATCAATGTCTCTCTCTCTCTTTTCCTCTCTCTCTAAAATCAATTAAAAAAAAAAAAAAACAATTACAGCATCCTGAGCACCTTTTAAAGGACTGATCACTGTGCTAAGGCCTTTCTGTACATTAGTTAATATGTTCATCACATAAACTTTCTGCGGAAGTTCTCTCTATTCCCCCATTTATAGATGTGAAAAGTTAGGCTCAGAGAGATTGCCATAACTTGCCCAACTTCATTCATGCTAGAAATGGGGATTTCAAATCTTTGTCAGTAGGGTTCCAACGTGTCTTGAATGGAATGTTCCCCCTGCCTTTTCTAGCTTCTAGTCAGTGAAATAAGTATCTATACATGATTGTCAAAACCAAGCAAGATCAAGTCCACACACAGAAGAAAGTTGGGATGGGGAGCACTGGAGGAAAATCTAAAGAAAACAAGTGCATTTTTCCACTTTTACTATCTTTACTGACAAAATATTATTGTGCCATAAATTGAGATGACATTAGATAATGATGGTCAGTGGTCATCAAATTTGATGGTGGGAGCACCTAGAAGTTGGTATTGTCTGCCATTTATATCCCTCTTATAAAAGTCTCCAAACAGTGTGAATGTGAATTACATTGATAATAATAGTTATTTTAATTACAAGGCCAATAAATGTTATTGTATAAATCTTAGAATACACAGAAAAATGTAAAGTATACAAAGTAAAACACAATCCCATTAATATACTCCAAAATAAACATTTTTACAGGCTTTTTCAGGGTTTCCCCCCACACCAATTATTATATTATGTTCTACAAGAGTGTGATTCCTAATGGGTATCCTATATTACCTTAAACTTATATGTAACCATTCACTCAATCTTTCTTCTAACATCAGAGATTTGGGATATTTTTTTTATTTTCCATCTTATAAATACTACTGCAATGAACATCTTCAGGTTTAAATTTGTATGTCTCATGTTATTTCTACAGGTTAAATTCCTAATAGTTATGATCATAAAGATAAAAATAATAACAGTTAACATTTAGAGATCATTTACTATGTGTTGTGTAATCTTCTAAGCATTTGACATTATACTCAGAAAATTAAATGCTAATATTATCCCCATTTGACTGGATATATAAACTGATACACAGGGCAATTAATTGATTTGAACAATTACCCAATTAGTGAGGGCAAAGACATTACTGGGGCCAAACAGGCTGGCTCCATAGATTTTATAGACCTTCCCAATAGCAGCAGAGAATGGGTTAAAAGCATCAGAAATGTAAATTACTGGGCCCCACTCAAGACATTACAGAATAGCGTACTCTGAGAGTGGGTCCAACAATCTGTGTTTTATGACGTCCTCCAGATGATTCCAATACACTTTAAAGTTGGAGTCCCTGCTGAATGCTAAACCACCTCTCAGGAAAAGTGTACCCCCGAATCAAAGAGTATGCTTGTGCTAAACCTCCTAATACCCAATGCCGAGCAACTAGCCCCAGGTGGCTACGCAAGCCTTAAACTCTCGTCAGCCACACAGGACAGTGTCAGTACTATGTACACCACTCATTACAATCTGCTGATTTAGCCAAATGTCTTCTAACCAGCATACAGTGTTCTTTAGTTAGAACAGTTCAAGAGTTTGTAAACATGGCGATCACATTTGAATACACATAAAATGCCTTAGAACTTTATAGAGAGCTTTACATGACCTTATTTCCCACAGTTTTTTTCAGAGCTGGCCTTTAGTGCAACATTTAAGATATCCACAGATTAATTCCAGGGACATGTTGGTAAGCACTTAGATCCAAAAGAGAAAATGTTTTCCATATTAAGGATAGGTTACCAATATACTTAGAATTTACTAAACATAAAAAAATCTATGAAAGTTTGTCAAAATGATAGACCAGCTAGCAAATCTAATTAACCTGTAGTACGAACTATACAGGTGTTTTAACTGGGGGAAGGGGGTGGGACATGATGCACATGAAGCTGTAATAGAAAATTACACAAATATACACATACACACACTTTTTAGAGCAAAAGATACTGGAGTTTCATCAGATCTGTGAAGGGATCATAAACCTGAAAAATGTAAGAATGATGGAATTCAAGATATGGATTTACCAGAGAAATGCACCTACTTCGAAGACTAAAGAGATCTTCACTAATTGTGAGATGTATCTGATAACAAACTTAAACACAGGCACAAATGCAGGCCATTGCATTTCCTAGGACAGACAATTCAAAAACAGCTGGGCTGAGCAAATGTCTTCTAAATTTGACAACTATTTTAAAATTAGGTATTATGGTTTCGGTTGTTCTAGCTATATAATAAATGCTGATGAATGAGCTAAAATGTAATGAAAGTATGTGAAATATGGACACCACCAACCAAATGAGCAGCCTTGTCAGCCTGCATCTAATCTCTGGAAATCGTATACTCAACTCAGGCAATGGTGTGTGTGTGACAGACAGGCCTGGGCCCCTTCCTGGAGACCAATCCACACAGACACTGCTGACCAGCATAAGAAGACCTATACAACTCAGCATACCCCTGTAGTCATTCCATAAAAGAAATCTACCCATTCTTACCCCAAAACCAAAAGTGCCAAAATATCAAAGACACATTTCTTTCACATTTAATATCTAAGTCTCTACACCTAAGTCTCTAAATGCACATAAGTCATAAGTCAGACAGTTCAGTAGACACCTGTGCCCAGCATCTCATCATTGAAAGGGTTAACTAAAGAAGCAGATATGGATGTAGTACATTGCTGTTTACTAAATTTTGCCATGGTCTTAAAAAAATCTCACCAACCTAGACACAAAGAAACTCTTCCTCTGTGTGTTATTGAAGATTTATTGCTTAAGTCAGTCATCTGTTGATTAGCCATATGCATTTCTTCTACAGCTTATCTTTATTTGCTTGGAAATTTTTCTTGATATTTAATGCTATGTTTATGCCTTGTTTCAGCATGGTTAGATAATGAATTTTATAAATGCAGAGAAATAGATATTCAATATATTTCCTTGTATCTTCTAGGGTCCATGGGACCCAACATGGGACCATGAATGTAAGATATACTACAATTTTATGTTAATTTTCTTTAGTAAGAGAACCATGGCCAAGGACATCTGCTCTTTGAGTGACTCACTCAGGTCCAACCTCCATTTCATTAGTAGGCTAACCAACTACTCTTGTAACCACCAATGATGCCAAAGCTTTTAATTTGTAAAATATATTCAATTAAAATGATTAGAAAGAAACTTTGTAGGAATGATGATATCTACAAGTTCATTTACCACTCCTGAAAATGCAAAACAATGTCTAAAATTGTAGTAATTTTTTGATGAAAAATTTAGAAAGGAATGAGGCATCATCCCTCAGTTTTGTCACCATAAAGAGTAGAAGGTTCTGGAAGGCATATTTTACCACATCTGCCATTCACTAATTGAGGGGTCAACAAACTTTTTTTGTAAAGAACCAGGTAATAAGTATCTTAGGTTTTGTGAGTCATACATTTTCTGTTGAAACAACTCACCTCAGCTGTGGCAGGCAGGAAGAAAGCAGCCATAGACAACAATAAACAAGTGGTATGGCTGTATTTCAGGAAAACCTCTATTAAAAAAATAAGTAGCAGGCCAGATGTGGCCAGACTTGGCCTTTTGGCTTAGTTCGCCAATCCCTGGTATAGTCTGCAGGCTTCACACCGTGCTTTGTACCTAAAACCTACCCAACAAGGCTACTGAATAAATGACTGAGAGAAGCTTAAAATTATTTCCAGAATGCAATCTCGACAATTGTAATTGTGAATCACTATTACAGGATATAATCTGACAATTATAAAGGTGAATAGCACACACTCAGCTTATGAATGGTGTTTTGCCCTCTTAAAAGATGTTCATGACACAGTAAGTCTCTACATAAATACATATGCATACGCACATAAAACAGCACAAACTTTGTATTTCTAAGATAAGTGTAAACCTAATGAGGTAAGCATATCCTAATAAAAACACACGTTGTAAAGCCATTTTCATGTAGTCCTTTTGGATCTTGAATTCCTATTGAGTTGAAATGGAAATACCATGAGTAAGAGGAAACAATGAGGCAAGGCAAGCAATATTATCATGATATTATTTATCATACACATTAGGACCAAAACAGTCAGGAGAGAATGTGCATTATGTCACTCTCTCCCAGTCTTTAACCTTGCAAAAGGTCGCTGGGTTTGCAGAGAGGATACAAAAGTCAATACAGGAGGCTATAAAAATGGAACTACTTCTTACCATGCAATCTTGAAAAATTAATATTTGCAATAATAAAAGGCCACTTTTGCCTTATTTTAGGATGTTATATATTATTTTATTAAATTTTTCCAAAAGCCTTTCTTTCTTTAGCTCTGTGAGGCATGGTTCTGCTGTTGAAAAGCAAAAGACATTTTACGCACAATTTTCCCTCTAC
>VMDR010008963.1:0-34892 GCA_007922815.1 Macrotus californicus
ATATTTTAAAGCAATAACTATAATTAAAGTTATTTTTATAAAACTAATTGACTTAATTTTGTGGGGACATTCAGAAAGCAATAAAAAAAGACTTTGGTCTACAGTGATTAATCTTAAAGTGGAGCCCTATAAATATTATTTAGAGACATGGAAAATATTCAATAAGAAAGAGCTAAAAATTATGGAAGTTATCCCTTGGGAGTAGGACTGAGAAAAAAGACATTGTAGAGGGGGGATTCTTGCTTTTCATTATGAGGCCTATGTAGTTCGTATTTCACCTTGAAATGTGGTATCAGGGGGAGAGCTCTAAAGATACCCTGAACAGCCAGAAAGACGAACAAGTGTGTGAGTCTTAGAGCAAATACAGCTTAAACATCAGTGGAGGCAAAAATGACAAAACTGAAGCTGTCTTATTTCAGACATGTCATGAGAAGGAAGGGTTCTTTGGAAAAGACAATAATGGAAATAATTGAAGGCACCCAGAAAAGAAGAAGACAAAATATGAGATGGGTTGACAGCATTTAAGAAGCCATAAACATGAGTCTACAGGAGCTGAGAAGGACAGTTGAGGACAGGACACTGGACATCACTCATTCAGAGTCCCCAGGAATCAGAGATGACTCAATGGCACATAGTATACACACACACTGCTTGATTTTACTTTAAGAAAAGCATACCATATGGAATTCTGTATACACATGGTGTGTACATGTATATAGTTTATACTTTTATGAAATATATGGTAGAGTCTAACCTTTCATTAAAAAATCAATATATACCACAAAACAGAAATACCTAAGGAATTAAGAGTAGAGCTGATTGCTGTGGTTGCTCCCAATGATCCAACAGGCTAGTGCTTTAATGAATAAAACATAAATTGAATGAAATCTCACAGGACTTGACAACAATATTTTGTAGCTCATTATTTTTCCCTTTGATTTTCATGTTCTAATATCATACCCATACTTATACATTTTTTTTTTTTTGGCAGAGAAGACTCCTAGATTCTGCTGGCTATAGAAATCCCTCCCTTCCCACCAAGATAAAGGGAATTTTGAAGCAAGGTCTTTTTGTTTTTTTCTAGGGCAAATCTTACACAAGCAGTAGAATATTTTCCCTGGATGCATGAATAGGCAAAATAATAAAAGGTAAAAAAATAGACAATTTTTCTTAACAAGGGCATATCCTAGATACGCTAAGAACACAGAAAATTCTTCTACTTAGTAGCATGAACAACAGGATGAACAGGGGCTTTGGAGTAATCAGGCCTAATTCCAAATTCCGGTAATTCCTGGCCCTCTGAACTTTAGTTCACATATGTATAATTGTGAGTTAAGTGATACCATTTCACATTTTAAATAATTAATTAAAAATAACTATAAAATAACTAGCAAAATGTTTAGTATAAGTAAAGATTAAACATAGCTAAGTTTTTCTGCCTTTACTTGGAAATTTTTCTCCCAAACCATATTTTCTTAGTGTCTACAATCATATAGTATTTAAACATATCTGTGTATGCTTAGGTATAACTTTTAAATGCATGGAAATTAATTTAGTCATATGTTTTACTTTTAAGTAAGTATGCACTTCATTTTGATAAGAATTTTGAAGGCAAGAACATATCTAATAATTCTTGTATAACTTCATATAATATATGTCCTGTTTCTACAAATGTATTTGAATATTTTCATTCAATATTTTACTTAATCTGCACAAAAGCTAATGGAGTATGAGCTTTTATCTCACTGTTACAGGCGAGGACGCTGAAGCTTAGAGAAATAACTTGGCCAAGGCACCTGGTGGCAGAAGAGGGATTTAAGGAATTTGAACCTGGATGTGTCTGTGTCCAGAATCTGGATTTCTACTATGTTGTACTGCCTTACCCATAGAATAGGGTGGGAATGTTACTGTGATTGTTTTTATGCTTATTTTTGTAGTACATGCAGGAGGTATACTGTTTTTAGTGTACACATCCACATATAACCACCACCAAATTATTCCTATTTTCACTTGTAAATAGCTCACAGAGCTTTTCATTCCCTACCATCCTGGCTCTTATTACTCTGGTTCAGGCTGCTCTTGTCATGGTTCCAACTGTTCTTCATTCTCCATCCACTCTGTAGCAGAGCTGTGGTCTAAAACCCAGTCTGGTCCTGTAACAGTAATTCCACATTGCTCCAACTCCTCAACCCTTCTTCAAATGGAAAATCTATGCAACCCTTTCGGCTTGCAAGGGTCGGTTTTGTACATCTTAGTTATTCACTGAGTCTTTGATCATTGTGATGAACGAAGCTTGTTTTCAAGTTTCTTTATATTTCTGCACTAGCTCATTCCTTCAGCCTTATCTTTTGCTACCTCTGCTCTTGAATTTACACTCTAGCTATAATGAACTTTGTTTAGATGCTGAAAATCACCAAAAAAAGAAACAGTTATTAAAAGCACAGTTATCAAAAACTGAAAACGAGAAAGGCGAACTTCAAAATCCAGACAATCTGAAAATACCAGGAGAGCTGAGCCTGGTGACAGGATAGCTGGTAGGGCCAAACAGAAAGGCTCTTGGGAATAAAATGAAAATGGGAAAAGAACATGAAGCACACAGGAGTGCAGACCCATGTCATAGCCACAAAAACGGAACCTCTGGATTGAAGGTAGTTGGTTGTATTTTATCCTTGGTGACATCTGTACTTCTCTTACATTTCTCCGTTTCTTTTGCGCCTCTCTTACATTGGAAGAGCCACTCTGGAATGAGGTAAGTGGCTATTATGCTGTTATGTGGTTAGTATGGGCCAGGAATCCTGCTAGCACTGAGGGTACAAGACCAGAGGCTAATAGACATTGCCCTCATGAAGACTGCAGTCTATGTAGGAGGAAGACACAGAATATTTCAGGACGATAGAATGAAGACAGCACTAAGTTTTACAGCTTCTCAGCAAAGGAGGGGCACTTTGCCAAAGACAAGGGCTCACAGAAAGGGTTTTCATCTGTTAAAATCAAGACAAACGAAGAACAGCCTTGAGAATTCCCCAAGCAGACAAACCAGTTTAGTCATGCAGACAAAACTTAGCTTATTTTGCAAGACTAATTATGGGATTCAGGACAGGCCTTCCCCACATATGCCACTATGTATTGAAT
Source organism: Macrotus californicus (assembly GCA_007922815.1). NCBI lineage: Eukaryota > Metazoa > Chordata > Mammalia > Chiroptera > Phyllostomidae > Macrotus > Macrotus californicus. The sequence goes on from VMDR010008963.1 coordinate 3,133, forward strand.
AGTCAATATATATCTATGAAAATTTTTGAATTAAAGTTACCTAAGAAAATAGCTGGGGCAAGAAGAATGTTCTCACCTAGTCTCCCTGAAAGCAGAAAATAAATTTCCCACGTGAAAGGTACCTTCCTTGTACCAAGAGAGAAGAGGCATCCTATCTCCAGAGAGAGGAAATCCTGGGCCAAGAAGGCTGTATAAATAAACTTTTGTCTCTTCTTCAATAATTTGCTACCCCAAGCCAGAATTCTTCTGACAATTTTTCACAAAGGACTGTTTCTCTGTTTAAAAGATACAAAAAGCTGCCTGCTTTCATCAGTTTTTAAAGCCTCATTCCAAGTTTTGGTTTGGCTGCTACCGGTTTGCAGCCATCCTTTTGGTGTGTGCGCAGTAAATTTTTACTAATTAGCACTTCAATGATTCATTGGTTTTACTTTTGCTGTTTCTGGATCTTTGAGGCACAGCAGTGTCTCCAAGTGTCTATTGGTTTTGCCTGTGTCCACAAGCTAAGTAAATCTCTAGGTGGGTAATTTACATGCTTTCTGGAGGTATGTTGTTTTTATGTATAACATGTAAATGGTCTATGAAACATTTTTATTTTTCCATTTGGATATCAACTTATTTTGTTTACATTGTTTTTCCTGGCTGAAAAGCTAAAAATTTCCCAGAAGGTCACAGTGCAATTCCTCATTTTGACAGACTGAAGAGCAAATTTTTGAATGTCAAACGTACTTTTAAATAGTCTGAGTGTGTCTGTTGTCTAATGCCATTTCACTTATATTTCCTCTAAAGAAACCTGTTTTCCCCAGCATGAAAACTCAGTTTGAAATTGTTATATACAGGTTCTGCCGCACTGGCAGTCAAGTTCTTCCATTTCTTCCCTCTCAAAACTCTAGACCATTGTGAGGGGAATAAGTCATTGTAAGGGGCGGGGATTACGATCATATAAATAGACCAACTGGTCTTCCCTATTGTGATTCCTGATTGACTGTAAGTCCGCCCACATCTTTTCAGCAATATGCACTATTGAATATGCAGAATGGAAGTTACTCAGAAATCACAGTTGCAGTTCCTGTGGGAGCAGTGATGTACTGAAGACAGGCACCAGGGAGAGGGCGGATGGGTGGAAGTGCCCCACCTCAGGTTTAGGCAGTAATAGCATTGGCTGAAGACAATTTAAAGAAATAATAAAACTGACTAAAGTCTGGTTTGCTTTTTATTATCACCATGTATCGTCATTCAAAATGATGACAGTGGTAAAATCCCCCTCCCTGTGGGCTAGTGTCCCCTTCTTAGTACTTATGTCTCTCTTTCATCCTGGCCCTACTTGGCAAGGTTTGCTGTTAACAAAGATAGGGAGTGTTGTTATCTTCTGTTGCTGTTTATAATGTCAATATGGTATTTATGATGCAATGATAAATGTGGAGCTCTAATAAGGAGCAGTCCTCGTGGCTTCCCCATTAGAGTACCTCTTCCATGATGAATCCAGGGCTCACAACTACTTCACAAGCAGCTCTGTAATATTATTTATTTTTTTTCAGGATCTGATTGGGAGAGCCGCCTTGTCAGGGAGTAGGATACCTTTGGATAGTCAAGCTTGAAATTAATGAACACTCATCTTTCAGGAGCAGGCTTCACTCTGAGAACAGTAACACCACTGAAACCCAGGTTGGTACCCAACAACCCAATTTGAATATGAGCACAACCTTTTGGAAAATGTGTAACTTCGTGATAAATAACATGAAAGCAATATACCCCTGAGATCATCCAGAAGAAGATTTTATATATATTTAGAGTAATCTGAAGAAGACCTTGAAAGGAACATGTCAGAAAAATGAACTGCTGTTGGAAGGAAGGGAAGAAGGAAAAGAGAGAGGGAAGGAGAAAAATGGAGGAAATCCATCTTTTGCAGGGCAGACTGATTGATCTGCATTACACTTGGATTTAAAAAGAAACAGAATAAAATTAAAAGGTGATTTTTTTAAAGATCGTGGTCTTCTTCTTCCCAAATTAGAAAATGTTTATGTAGATGATTGAAAATCCAATGTGTGCAGAGCAGCATGCCATCTCCGTACGCTGATTCAATAAGACTCTGTCTTCACTGTCCTGTACTTTGGCAAGCAGTACGTTATCTTCAGTCCAGCTATTCCCTTGTGGCCTCAATATTCCAAGTATTTTTCCAGCCTCTCTTTTTTTCCAGACCAATACCAAAGCTTGCATCTCCTGATGTGCCGGGCTACTTCCAAAGCTCAGTGACTCTGAGCTTGATACTGTATGAATGGTAACCAGAAAAGGGAGGCTGAGACTTGGGTAGGGGATTACAGGTTGTTCTTGGTGAGATGTAGCAAACTAAGCAAACGAACCCTGTGAACTCAAGTTCCAGAAGATCATGAAACCATAGCTGGAGGGCACATTAATGATTCCCTACTTCAGTTCTATTGCTTTGTATTAGTTTACAAATACAAATTCAAGGCAAGGTGATACAGTGGTTAAGCAGGAAGAGAAATTAACAGAACAATTACACAGAAACTTAATTGTCTGAAATCTTCTCCAGAACTCTTTTAAAAATATCTTCACCAAGGACATGCTTATTGGTTTTCGAGAGAAGAGAAAGGAGGGGGGGAGAGAGGGATTGAGAGAGAGAGAGACAGAGAGAGAGAGAGAGAGAGAAACATTATGTGAAAAAGAAACATCAATCAGTTGCCTGTCATTCACACCCCAACTGGGGACTGAACCTGTAACCCAGGCATGTGAACTGATTGGGAGTCAAACTTGTGACTTTCCGGTTTATAGCTCTTCTCTAGAACTGTAACCCTCTTCCACCATAGGAAAATACTACTTCTGGCAAAAATTCAGGACTGATGATTTATTTGTAAATGGTAAAAAATGTATGAATGTCTGTACCATTTCATGCCATTTTTGAATATATACTGTGGGCATTTTACTATTAGGATAGGGATGATACTTATTTCAAATTTTAAACATACAAGGTACAACACATGTTAATGAGGCTGAACCTATAAGCCAAATTTGATGCATGCCTTATGCATTTTAAGTTACCAAGGAATGCAAATCATGTCTAAACTTTTCATAATTTTTTACTAAATCAAGATGATTGCATAGACTCCTCAGGTCAGGCATATCACCCTGTATAGATATGGGATTAAGAGATAGTGGATTTTTCAGAAGAATAATACTTATATATTTGTATCCTATTGAAATGAAGGTAATTATTTAAAATACCAAATATCACTGGACTTCCTTTGTGAACCATTATAAAGCTTTTAACGTAAATGAATTACAAATTAGAAAATTAATTCCTTTGTCCTCTGTTTTTCATTCAGAAAGCATGGTCTGCAGAAACTAATTTGCTTTGTACAGAAACACTCATCACCAAGGTTAGTGTCAGCTGTCCAACATCCAAACATTCCGCCATCACGCTATGTCTCTTACTAAAGAAATTTTGTTCAAAACAAAACACACTAACAAAACAAACCCCACAAAAACTCCCCCATGCCAGTGTGCTCAGAAAGGTGGCTGGTCCCATTCTCAGCCCCTCTGTGAGCCCAGATTTGTCTAAGCCAATCACTGTGTCATCATTCCCCTCACCAGTAACTGACTTAGACGTGGGCTTGGTAGACACTGAAGAGCAAGTTCGCTGGGGTCTTCTGGGAAAGGCTTCTCCACTCTTAGAAGAGATGCTAGAAAAAGGCTGCTTGCTTTTCTTCAGGGTCTTATTTTGCCTTGATGTGCTGCCCTCCCAAGTAGAACGCTTCTGGTCCCTGGATGGGTGGAGCAGAACGATTATGAAGACCTGGGTTCTTTTCTTTCACCCTTAACTGAGGAAATTGTTTCATTGCTTTTGAGAGAGAAAGAGAGAGAGAGATAGAAATATTGATGCGAGATAGGAGCATCTTTTGGTTGCCTCCCATGCACGGCTCGACCAGGAATTGTGCGTGCCCGACTAGGGATGAAATCCACAATCTTTTGGTTATAGGACAATGCTCTAACAACCACCAGCCAGGACAGGACCTGAATTCTTAATGACACTCTTGAATCTCTAAATTAACCAGCTCTGTAATTGTTGTTCTTCTGCACATCTTGATACGTAAGATAAGAAATGCCCTTATTACTTAAATCAGTTGCAGCTGGCATACAAAATGTTAAAGATCAAAATTGCATCTAAAACTTTCTCAGATGTGCCCTTTCTGGATACAATAAGCCTGACCAAGAGGTGTGAGTGATCCATCAAAATCCTTAAAGCTATCACAAAATGAGCTCAAAGAGCATTTTCTTAAAGCCCCAAAGTCAGCATTGCTTTAATGGCCGTGGCTGAACAATGAGTGCTATGTGAAATGACAAAAGGGCATCTGATGTTCACCTTGAACATGTAATAGGGACTTTGGGTAAACAAGGCAAGAGAATACAGGAAGAGGGTCAGAGATTTTGCTACCTGGTCATTTAATTCATCCCCTATTCTCTCTAGGCACATGGCTAAGCTGCATTATTCAGCCTCTCTTATGACTAAGTTCTAGTCAGAGGAGGTAAGGGGAAGCATGCCACTTTCCAGATTGAAACACAAAAGCCTCCCAGGTGTACTCCTCCAGGATCTTTCCCCTTTTCAGCTGGCTGGCTAGGAAATAACTTCAATCACCTTGGAAGTCATGAGTTAAATGTGGATAAATGACTTGTGGAACTGATGCCTCTGTGCTTACCTTTTTCTGCTGAGCAGGAATATCTATAGTGGACTGTAAACATTTATTAACCTATAATTGTTCTATACTGCCAAGATTTAGAGGTTTATTTGTTGCAATTGCTAGTATTACAGCATTAGATAATACAGTAGAGTTACCAAGTTCTAGTGAATAGTGATATGAATGAACTAGCATGTAGGCTAATAAAATCCAAGTTTATAAATAAGGAAACTGTAGGTCAGAGAGTTGGGTATCTTGCCCAAAACACCCAGGAAAGAACTTTTGGAGCTGTCTGAGAACTCAGCTGCTCTGTCTCTGAGCTCCTGTTTTCCTGGTGTCCTATCCTGCAAAAGGTCAAGCAGATAAATTCCCACTTGGTTCCAAATGTTGAAAAATGACATTGACCAATATATATGAGAAAAGATAAATCCTGTATGAACTAAACACTACAGATTTTTGTGTTGTTACTGATTGGTCCCTAAATGCACTGCTTTCAGCTTTCTGTTAACTTTTGTTTAAAATCAATCTGTGATTGATATCCACTGACGTTTTAGTGCAGATTAACTCCTTGTAGCTTGATTTAAAACATTGTTAACATTTTTCTTCTTTTAAGCATAGAATTTATCTTTCTAATGAGTGCATATTACTATTTAGCACTATCCATACACAGTAACAAAATTAAAAATCCATTTTTAGTCTTTTTCTTTAAAGAACTTTTCTAATAAAATTAACATTTTTTAATTATAGATAACAATTTAAAAATCACCCAGTGAGCCAATTTTTTTTATCTTTGGAGTGGGGGATTAAAGATCAGTAGGGGGAGGAGACGATAATGATCCATGTTGCAATAGATTAGACTTAGAGACATAAGTATAGATTCATATTTAGTTAATATAAATACAGTTATATAAAGAACGATTTATAGATACACATGTACACAGATTAGTATAACCTATATCCTTGCTTTTAGCTGAGAGAAGCAATAACACCACAACAGCAAGCAGCACGCAAAGCACACAGGTCTTTGTTTCTACTACCATTTTCTAGTGAAAACAAACGAGGGTTCCTCAGAGAAATGGCTGATTCTAGGACTGGAGCAAGAAAGATACAAGATGAACCTGGAATATCTTATAGTGCAACAAAATAAGGAAAATTTTTTTGAATCTTCATGGGCACTTTATTCAGATGGTCGACGATCTGAGAAGATGATAGATTTGTACCATAAAAGACTGTCTTAAATACAATTTTAAAATGACCTTTTTATACTGAGAGCAAAGTGTAGGTAAGGGGCTTTGAATTCAGGGAAAAGTTAATTGGATTAAAAATTGCAGAATCCTTACCCTGGCCAGTGGTCATCTCATTGTAGAGTACAATAACCCAGATACCATCTTGAATTGCTTGCAGTTCTCCCGAGGCACAAAGGTGGAACTGCTTAGGGTCTCCTGGAGTCAAGGTGGGTCATACCTTCAGTTCCTGGAACAATAGCTTTTACATGCATTGATTACTAAGTTTATTAGCTTTTAGAGAACTCGAGAGTTACGCTTGGAAAAGGAAATTATTCTGATGATGAATAACGGTACCCAGAGGTTCTCTTCTTGCCATGATCTATTAAAGTCACCCCCTAGGAACCTGGGGCAAGACTAACAGTGTGGGGGGTGCAAAACTGTGGACTTTCTGATTGATGCTAGAGCAACATATTCCATGGTCAATAGACCTCTAACTGAGTCCTCAAAACAGGCTATAACTTTAACCGGAATTTCTGAAAGCCCTGAATGCCAATATTTCTTGAAACCATTGGAATGCTTGTGGGGGATATGGTTTTAACTCATAGTTTCTTATATATTCCTCAGTGGCCTATACCTCTTCTCGGAAGGGACTTGCTGTCAAAACTCCATGCCCAGATCACTTTCTTTCCAGAGGAGCAACAGCTTCACCTACAGGTCCCTCTGGAGCATGCATGGCAATTCCTCATGATTTTGTGTGGGGAGCAGGAAGAAATACGCCCTTGGCCAGAGGAAATTGAGAACCAGGTAAACTCCATTGTGTGAAGCGCTGGAAAGCCAAGGAGAGCTAAGCAAGCCTTCCCTGTTAAAGTTGACCTCAAACCAGGGGCAGGTCTCCTAATAAGAGGCAGCATCCCTTGTCAAAGGAGGCCCTAGAAGGGATATGCCCAATAATTCAGAAGTTTTCAGGAATATGGACTTATTTGGATCTGCTACTCTCCATATAATACCCCCATATTGCCTATTAAAAAACCTCACTCAAATGAATATCGGTTTGTGCAAGATTTAAGGGTCATAAATGACGATACATAGGACATTCATTCCCCCTGTCCCAAACCTTATACTTTGGTGAAGGGTATACCTGGGGACAGCTTCTGGTATTCAGTATTGGACTTAAAAGATGCCTTCTTTTGTATTCCAGTTGATCAAGACTCTCAACTGTTGTTTGCTTTTGAATGGCAGGATCTGGAATCTCTGGTCAAGACTCAGTGCTACTGGACAGACTTGTCACAAAGTTTCAAGAACTCCTCCACAATTTTGGGGGAGACCCTGGGCCAGGATGTAAAGGACCTAAAAGTAAACTCTGTTTCAATATGTAGATGACCTCTTAATTAATGAGACATTATTTCAGCAATGTTTAACTAACACCAGAGCTACCTTGAACCATCTGACATCTTGTGGCTATAAAGTATCAGCACAGAAGGCCCAGATTTGCCAACAAGGAATATATTTTTGAAGTTCCCAACAATAATGGAATATGCTAAAATGATAAAGGAACCAAAGGAAAGAGCTCCCAAATGCCAAAGTTGGAAAAATTTGAGCAAGAAAGAAGTATCCAAGTATAATCAAACATATAAAAAATACTTAGAAATATCCTTGAGTCAGTAGTGATATAAGTAAAAGATCGAAAGGATACAATGGAATAGAGTAGAAGAGAACAGAACAAATCTCCCGTGTAGGAGAATTCCAAATAACTTATGTAGACTCCATCCGCAAAGAGGAGGGAGGTGGGGCATAGCTCCCACTCCTTAAGTACAGGCTGCACATAGTGACTTCTTTCTGAAGAAAACCCGGTGGAAAGCAGTGTAGAGGGAGAGTAACTTTACAGTGAAGAAACCTGAGGAACACTACTCTGGCAGGTGATCAAGGTTCATATCAACAGTGATAAACATGTTAATAGAATGTACCCTTGATATGATATAATGCAAATGGCATGTTACCTCTGTTATTCCTCCCCAGAACTCCCAACACTAGTCTAACAATAAGAAGATCATCAGATAATTTCCAACTAAGGACATTCTTCAAAATACCTGCCACTACTCCTCAGAACTGTCAAGGTCACCCCAAACAAAGGAAGTCTGAGGAACTGTCACAGCCAATAGGAGCCTAAGGAAACTTGATGACTAAATGCAGTGTGGTATCCTGAATGGAATCCTGGAACAACAACAACAACAACAACAACAACAACAAAAGAATATTAGTAAAAACTGAGGAAATCTGGATAAAGTATGGACTGTAGTTAATAATAATGTATGAATATTTGTTCATTAATTGTAACAAATGTACCATCCTGACATAAGATAGTGTCAGTAGTAGGGACTGGATGTGGAATCTCTGACTTCTATCTTTGCAACTTTCTGAAATTTCTGAATTTAAGAAAGTTTTTTCTTATAAAAAAACTCACCCATGATCCCATGATCTAGCAATAAAAAGAAACATTTTAATACAGATTTTATCTTTGCCAGCATCCATTTTTATTTTTCAAAGTGGTTTTATACTGTACATACTTTTCCACTTAACATTTAGTGGATATATTTTTATGTCATTATCATTCTACAACATGATTTGTATTTACACCAGAGTAGTTCATCTCAGGGATGTATCATATTACTGAATTAATTATCTATTGGTATCTTTATTCTTCTCTAATTCCATTGAATTTATTGGAGAAGGAGGTATGGGAAGTGGGGGCAGTGAGAAAGAAAATGACTCTGACAGACTTGTTCATTGTGAAAAACAGTGGGACGGGCCTGGTCCAACGCTGCCAGGGAAAATGCGATGGGACTGGAAATAAGAGCCCTGGACACTGGTCTCAGCTTTGCAATAACTCTGAGTATGGTTTTAATCTCACTTATCCTCTACAGTTTCTAGTGTTTTTATCTAGAAAATGAACTACGTAATTATTCAACAGTCCATTCCTAAAATCTATTAGTATATATTTTTTTAAAAGACCATTTTTTAGAAAAATTAATGTATAGGATATGACCAAGAATACTTAGTGTAATAAAAAGGGCATAGAAAATGGGTGATAGATACATTTCCTCTTTGCTGTGTAGCCAAAAACAATGTTCCATCATGTTGCACTAATGGAATACATTAAATGAAATAACATGAACATCTGACAGTTATGCAAAAGGGACTCTTCCCACTGAAGGAGAGGGGGGACTAGCCTATGAATGTTGCATGGAGATTGAGTTCAGCTAAACAGGAAGGGGCTGTCTAAAAATAGAATGGGCTTCCTAGAAAAATGAGTGGGTTCTTACATGTGAAGAATTTTGCAGCATGGATTGGATGGAGAATCATCAAGGATATTTGGAAGCAATCCCTGCCCTTCATAGAAACTGATGGTCACCAAGCTCACTTTCAATTTTGAAAGGCTAGAATCTTTCTTGAGACTATTGGCCACAAGCATTGCCCTTATTTCTGTGCTCTCTGCTGTCCTACTGTTCTCGATAACTGAAGAACAGATTCTATTAGCCAAAATTAAAAGCATCTGTTTATTAAGGGGATGGGTCCTTTGGTTTGTGTGTGGGCATGGACGGGTACATCTCTAAGTATATAATGAAGAACAAGTCTTTTCACTGCCATGAAGAAGAGGTGAACAAATCATCTCTTAAAACTCAATGTTCTCTATGAAGTCAATGCAAAAAGAACAGAAATTTGGAAAGGAAGCCTGCAGTTCATGATCAAACTTTAGAATTTGTCCTCAAGATTTCTTCCTGTTCTTTCCAGAACATGAACTGGTGAAAGCTTTAATAGGTGAGAAATGGCACACACACACAAGTTAATTAATAGTCAAGTTTTTGAAGTTGATCTGATGCAGGTGAGAATTCCTCAACTTCACACTTTTGTATAAGGAGGGCAGAACTGTACCTGGCGAGAGCTTTCTTTCCTAAATGGTGAATGGGGCTCATTGTTTTACACACCAAGGGACTCCCATGGGCTTACCCCTACCCAGCTAGCCCTCTTTATTCAGGCAAAATGTATGTGATGAGTGTACCCAAGTGTGTGTTTTTTTTTTTTTCTGGAATTCTTCTCACAGAAGAAACGTACTTAGCTTCTCAGTCCGATTCACCTCCGAATCAATCAGATGGCGAGAAACCGTTTTGGGGGGTGCAGAGTGGAAGAAAAAAATGAGGAAAGAGGGCAGAAACCAGCTTTTAAGAACTTTTTGTCCTAAACTTCAAAAGTACAGAATGAGAATGTAATATTTTATGAAAAATCACATATTGCCCGTAGAGCTTCAACACACACACACACCCACACACACACACACACACACACACACACCCACAACACACAAGCCACCGCTGTTGACAGGTCCCTGCTCTCCAATCATCAGAGCGAGGAAGGGATCCCTAGAGCCCAACGCACCGCGGGTAGGATGGGGTCTCTGGCAGCCCTCGCTGCAGCCGATCATCTAGGAAATGACTGAGTGGAAGGTGTTGCAAGGAAATCCCTCGCATGCTCTGTGGTGTGTTGAAAATGCAGCATCATCCTCTCTGTTCCCTTTCTTCAGCTGGAAAGCACAATTCGAGGGCACAAGGAATCTGGAGGGGAAAAACTGGCTGCCTGCCTCCAGGAGCTCCCTCCCTCCACGTCCACCCCGCCTTTCTTGGGCTCTAATTGCCTCCGCTCCAATGGGCCAGCAGCGCCTTGAACCCATTTCCTCTTCCATTCACTCCAGCGGGGAGGAAAGAGGGAAAACAAAACTCTAAAAATAACTGTCAGCATCTTAAAAAAAGAAAAGCTTAGCTGTCCCCTCCTACTCTGCCCCCCCCCCACGCCTATGGGGCACATGTCTGCTTCTTACAACACCGAGGCACATGGTTCCAGTTCAGCCTCGAACCCCGCCAGGACGGAGAGGAAACCCACATCTGCGGGACGCTCCGCACGGAACCACCTCCAGCGAGGGAGGCCGGGGGACTGCAGCCGCGAAATGAAGGGCTAGACCGCGGGATCGCTGCTCTTGCGGTGAGAGGGAGCGCGGGAGGCGGCTAGGGTGCAGGGAGGCCGGGGAGGAGGTGAGCCCCGCGGTGCCCCCGCAGCGCCCGCCGCTTGCCCCCACGCGCGCTGTCGCTATTTGCCCGCCTTACTGCAACTTGCTGCAGTGTTTGAAAGAGTAGTAGGAGCGCATGGAGGTGGGGCCCGGGAAAGACCAGGCGGAGTGGTCGGGGGTGAGCGCGGAGGGAGGGGGTGGGGAGGCGGCGGCGGTGGGAATGGGGGCTGGCCGGGAGAGGGTGGGATGAAAGAGAGGGGGATAGCCTGGCGCTTACACGTGTCACATGTGCTTTTTAAGACGGCCGGGAGCGCCTGCAAGCTGGATCTGGTGGAGGATGCTGCTGCGGCAGGTGCTTCGCAGAGGGCTCCAGTCGTTCTGCCACAGGCTGGGCTTGTGCGTGAGCCGGCACCCGGTCTTTTTCCTCACCGTGCCCGCAGTCCTGACCATCACCTTCGGCCTCAGCGCGCTCAATCGCTTCCAGCCCGAGGGCGACCTGGAGCGCCTGGTCGCTCCCAGCCACAGCCTGGCCAAGATCGAGCGCAGCCTGGCCAGCAGCCTTTTCCCCCTGGACCAGTCCAAAAGCCAGCTCTATTCGGACTTACACACCCCTGGGAGGTATGGCAGGGTGATCCTCCTCTCCCCACCCGGGGACAATATTTTGCTCCAGGCTGAGGGGATCCTGCAGACCCACCGAGCCGTGCTGGAAATGAAGGTGAACCACAAGGGCTATAATTATACTTTTTCCCATCTGTGTGTGTTGAGAAATCAGGATAAGAAATGCGTGCTGGATGATATTATTTCAGTGCTAGAGGATCTCAGGCAGGCTGCCGTCTCCAATAAGACAACAGCCAGGGTGCAAGTGAGGTATCCCAACACTAAATTAAAGGTATGCTCCTCCTGCATGTTTCTGCCAATTAAAGAGGCAGCACTTCATTTCTTGCCCTAAACAAGCAAAGAAAATGCAGAGGTCTCATCCTTAAGACTCAGAAGCTGATGCTTCTTTCATTTTGGGGGGAAAAGATGGGCAACTGAGTGAAGAAAACAGGCAATGAATGGTACGACTAGATATTAAGAAATTCAAAGCCAAACCAAAAAAAGAAAAAAAAAGCCAAAAATGAAAAAAAAAAGGAAAAAAGTTTTTTTTCTGAGACCCTGCAATTACATCTTTGTTCAGGGTTAATAAATCAGTGAATGGAAGGGGGTGGGGGAATCCTGAAAAATTGGGGGGATTTCTTTTCATTATGGGGCTCGATGTATTTCTTATTACTGATTACACATCCACCTGGTGCCATGTCCACCTATCTGCATCTTCAGCCTGGCTTGGTTTTGACATGTAGGGAGTTTATGTCTCAGTGCCCTGTGAGTGTGTGTGTGTGTGTGTGTGTGTGTGTGTGTGTCTGAGGGCAGTGAGTGTGAATGTCGTTGGGATTCCAGGGATTATGTGCATGTGTGGTTACATAGCAAAAGAAGCAGAATTTGTTTCTGTGTGAAAAGGGGGATGTGCCGCTAACTGATAGGCTAGTTTGCTGAGTCCTGTCTGGGATCTTCTTCCCATAATAATACAAACGAAAGCAAGGTTATTATAATAGCAAAAGAAAAGAGAAAAGTCCACAGGAAGGAAAACTGCAAAGGATGATTGTTTCAGCACTAAATATACTGTGCTGTTTAAACACTCAGTTCAAATGTTGTTGCTCAGGTGAGGTTTCTAAACTCATCCTACATTGGCAGGACTGAGCTGCAGCAAGGAATGAAGTATGCAGTCTCCAGGTGACTGAAGTTTCAGGGAGAGATGTGACTTCCAAAAGAGTCACTGCACCATTGGTATGCTCAGCCCTGTGTGCTTCCATGGGGATCATGGAATAGGAGGAACCCCAGTTTCAATGACTGGATGGCCTTAATATAGGAAATCACTAATATTTCTGTTTATCTGATATAGTCAAGCATCTATACACAAAATATTATTTTCTTAGGATTTTTTAGATCAAAAGTCTCTTTTTCCTGAACTGAAGGAGGATGTAATGCACCTAGGACCTAGGGATTCCTCAGGAAACCTCATCACCTGCTTCTTCTTAACATGTCCTTATTTAAATGCAGCTGGAGGCTGGCAGGGTTTCAGCCCCTTGTTTAGTTGAACTGCCCCTTGAGGTTTAGAGAAACTGGACAGATGATTCATCAGCTTGAAATCTAGGTAAGGGGTGGTCTGCTTAACACCTACTGAAGGGAGGATGATGAATATATGTTGCTGGACAGCATGCTTTTCGTTTCCCGAATCCTTTGACATCAGCATTGTTGCTTGCTAAAGAAAAAGATGAGATGGAGAGTGATCTTCCCCGCCTATAGCCTCTTAACTGAGTTCTCCCCTATGTCAAACATTTGTTGTGAAGAAAGGTTTCCAACTGTGTTGTGTTTAACTTCAGTTTGTTTTCCCATTGAGGCTAGTTTGCAGCTTATTGGTATGCATAATTAGTTGGGCCCCTTATTTCCTTTATTCAGCAGTACTCTCTAAGTGTAAGAGTTTTGTCAGCCAGTCACTGTAGACATTTTGTTTATCTGTCAATATCATTATGGCGTTCACAGCACAGACTCCTGTGGCCTTCACTTCACTCATTTAATAATCATCAGCTGTGCTCCTGTGATTTACTAGATGCTCTTCTAAGCACCTGAGGCAAAGGTTGAGGCACAAAATCAAGATTCTTTCTTACCCTCATGAGGCTCAAAAAGGGTAGATGTCACTGTTCTCATCCAGAGTTACCTGTAGACCGAGACTCTGCCATCTTTGGGTCCGCCATTGAGCCAACACCATGCTAGGTCTGTGATGGGCGCTCCATCTAAACTCTTTGCCTGATTGGTTGGTCAGTCTACATCTTGGTAAGAGTCAGTGAACGGTCATAAAAGAATGGAGTAATTGATTATGAAAATCAATGTAGTAAGAGTAGGATTATTCTGCTTACCATAAAAATAACAGAATTTTATGTTGGCTTTATAAACTGTAAAGCCCTTATTCCTCTACATTCCAATTTCAGTGTCTCCTCAAATACATTGGCTTGCCTCCCTCTGCATGACATCAGTGGTATCCTTAAGCCATGTTTGGGTAAATGAATCCTTTAAGACTCTTCTGAGAACAATAGGCCCTCTCAAGCATCCACATGTAATCTCACACAAACTAACATAATATAAAGCACAATTTGTGAGTACTGTGAGTACTTAAAATCCTATCAGAAGGTCTCTGATGACTTTCGGGTTAAGAATTCCCTGGCACAGAGCAAAGTGGGATGACCTTTGTTTCGATTATATATTATTTGGAAATGATTTTAATTCATATATGCCAGTGATATTCAAAGAGTGTCCCTATGACACTGGTGGAAGCTTAAGTTGGAGAAGTCATGGCACAGGACATTTGAGGCTAATTTTTATAGGTACATTTTCTGGCCCTATAATTCAATTTGCTTTCCTCTGTCATACTTAGATCACCAATCTTCCCAACTCTGGACAATATGGAAAATTTTAGTGCTGGAAGATGCTATTTGGGGGCAGGGTATCAGAAGTTGAAGAAAATGCAAAATAAATAGCAGTGGCTGGATAATGTGAGTAGGAATTGGCAATCTCATGACATGAAAGAAACCAGTAGGTCAGTGCTTAGAAATAGTTTAAAGATGCAGAAACACTGATGGACAGAAAAGAGAGGTCAAAAGCCTTAGTTATGACTATCATGAGGATATCTTCTAGATATGATTAAGACAACTAAGTAGTCCTGAGCATGGAAAGGTTTAGGACTTCAGATAAGCATGATTTTCTTGACAAGGTGATCCAGACAAGCAGGGGCACAGAAAGTTGCTGGTACAGAATTCTAAACCAAGGCTCAGATGAAGCTGGTATGAAAAAAGCAGCAGTCACCTTAGAATAATACTATAGAAGAAATAAAACATGCATACATTTTCAAAAAAGTGGACAATATCTGAAATCCCTACACCTATATAATATGAATGCTATAATTGTGCCTATTATATAATCTTTATGTTATTATATCTCTGATTAGACATAAAGTTCATATTCTATTTTCACTGTATTAGTCACATTCCTCCAGCCTAACCTTGTCTAGTTCTAGGTAGATAATATTCACATTGTTGATTAGCCTGTTAATTAATTTGTACATTTATAGTGTACAAAATCATCATATAATCACAATATCACAAAATCATCATTACTTTTCAAACCTCTGTGGATTGCTTTTATTTTAAAGGCATTCTCTACATTTTCTAGATTTCTATAAAATATTTTGATCCCACCCTGGCTGGTGAAGCTCACTGGATTGAGCACAGGCGGGTCAACCAAGGGGTTGCCAGTTGGATTCCCAGTCTAGGGCACACGCCTGGGTTGCAAGCTGGGCTCCCAGTAGGGGGCGCACAAGACTCAACCACACACTGGTGTTTCTCTCCTCTTTTTCCTTCCCTTTCCCTCTTTCTAAAAATAAATAAATAAAATCTTTAAAAAATATTTTGATCCCTATAATTTGGTATCTTTTTTCACCTATTAAAACATCCATTTTGTATAAGTTAATACAATGTGGCCAGGCTGAATTTTTCAGTTAAATACATAACATATTGTTGAACCTAGTCTCTTGATTAAAGTGAGACAGACACTCAAAGTTCTTAAGCAAGGGCTACTCTGGACTCCAAGAAATATTTTCGTTGTAATTCAAGTGGCTCAGATGGTTGCAGGGAATATTTTGTAGCCTCATAGGAAGACCATCATGGCTGCACTTTTCCATCTGGCTAGTTACAAGAAAAAAACTATATCCATATGTCCCCAGTTCTTTATTTTGGCCACAATAAAAGACATAAGAAGAAGCAGACAAATGTGGTCCATGGCAAATGATGAGAAAGGAATGACGCAGATTCGATTCCCTTGCAGCCTGTTCTTCCCATTAAATTCCATTAACACCATACCTCTGGACACATGCTGAAGTGGACCATATGTGCTTCGATGTACCACATTTAAGAATAGAAACAAAGAAACACCTCCTGCTTTTTAAGAAAATATAGTATTTCTTTCAGTACTTGTGGAATACATCTTTCAGGTTTGGAAGATGTTGCCATTAGTTGCTTAGTTCCCATCTCATTGGAAGGGCAGCCTAAACTGACATGGAAATGGAAGAGCGACATTATTATTAGACATTGCCGAGAAAAGTTATTCCATAGACTTCTTTCCCTAATTCATTCTAAAAGTCCCTAAGACATCCATGTCAGGATCTTCCCTGATATTTAGATTCAGATTTACATTTAAGCTTATATTTTCATTTCTACCTCTTAATAGGGGAAAACATAGATAACCTACTGAATGTTCAGCTTGTGTCCTAAGTGATATTGGTGTTTTATACACAGCATGTCATGTTTACAAGTCTGAGCCAGAGTGAGTCTTTATTTTCATTTTAGAGGTAGGGAAATTGAATACCAGGAGGTTAAATGACTTCTTTGAGGCATCGAGGTTAATACATTTTGAAGCTGGTATTTAAATCCAGGTCTGTCTGGTACTGAACTTCATATTCTTAACCACAGTACTATGTTAGGTCCTAGTATGTCCTGCACTAGTCTCGCTAACACCAGCTCTCTGTACTAAGAAAGAACTAGGGTTGTAAATTCCAAGCCATGTGAAATTCATATTATAAGACCACTAATGCTCTTTCACACCAGCTCCCATGCTCAATCAGACAAACCAGCCCTGAAGAAGATAAAGTGAAGCTTCACTTTCCTTATACACCCCTCAGGGGTTAACACTTGGAGTTTGGGCAAACCCCTGCTATATGTCTACTATGGAACCTGCCACAAAGAATTTAGCAAATTCCTCACTGACACAGGATTTCACCTTTAATATAGTATATAGTAGTAGTACATCGATTCAGAACAAACTAGAGTGAGACTCCAGGACCAACTGAAAGTGGGAATCATGTAATATGACCCAAGGTTTAGAGCCAGGGACTTGGGTGCCAGACAGCCTTGAGTATTTCTATCTTAAGTGGGCATCAGGGGAAAAAATGATGAGATAGTATGGGAAAATACAATGGTACAATGAGGACTAAATTGACAAATACTCAGGAGACCTAAGTTCTAACCACATTTCTTTAAAGTACAATTGTGTGACAATGGACCAGCCCCATCACCAATCTGGGCTTCAAGTTCTAGGATTCTTCTGTAACATTTCACCATGTCCTAACAAATATCATTACAGTATATTTGGGGATATATTCTAAAATATTTTTCCTCAGGAGGTAAAGATTTGCTTGATTAGATTTTAACTATACTGTGGAATGATGTTAATTACAGTTTCCTAACTAAATTGTTGCACATATATTTCTGAGCCACTGTAGGCTGTTTGTTTAGTAATTTTTTTCAGTGCATCCAGGTGGGCAAAAAACTTGTCCTGCTTTCTGATTTCTACAAAAACTTACTTTCAACTAAATTAAATAATTTTATAAGTATTTGTGTTTCTTTCCATTTTTGAAATTCAAGAATTAAGGGAAGGTTTTAAAAAAATGGAACATAAATGTTTCTGTCTATTGTTCTCACATTCCTATCATCAATTGAGCCAATGGTGATTTCCTCAGTGGCCCAGGCCAACAAGGACTCGGGCGTGGGATGGGGAGAAGGCAAAGACACACATGCAGTGTGAGGAAAGTGTAGAAGGGGTGAAGGCCACTCCTCCATGCCCCCTCCAAAAAAACTCCCACTCATTTGCTTTTCCTGCTGTGTTAAGCAATAATTAACTCAAACAGTTTTGTCTTAATCTGTTCTGCTTTGAACATTATTATAACTAAAATAAGGCAGGATGTGCTTTTCAAAATATAGTGTGTTTGGATAATAATTTTTTTTTATTTTAACCCATTAGTTATTACACTATGATTGGACCACATTTCTTTTAATTCAGTTTTAGAGTTGATCAGCATATGTTCAGACCTATTCCAGATACATCGTGACATTTCTATGTACCTTCATTATAAACATTGTTAAAGAGGATATCTGGAAATGCTAAGATTCTAGATTTGCATAAGACAGCTTTAGGGTGGACAGCAGGTTGATTTCTTCCCTAACTTAGCCCCCAAGCCCTCAGAGAGGAGTCATGGGACTGATTCATTTCTCTGATTATTTCTGCCAGTGTGAGGTGGACAGAATTATGTTAATCACAGCCCTGGCCTACAGAAACATTTAGGAATATTTCTGACTTCAAAGCATGCCAAGTTGTATTGTAGGCCACAAAACTAATTTTGTAGCATTTTCTAAGACCTTGCCTCTCAAAGTGCTGTGTGAGGAACACCACCAGCAACAGCACCTGGAGCTTGTTAGAAATGAAAACTCCCCAGGTCTCAGCACAGACCTGTTGACCAGAATCTGCATTTTAACAAGCTCTGCAGGTGATTCATATGTACTTGAAAGTGAGTTTGAGAAGCTCAGGTCTAAAATGAAGCTTGGTCTTACTAGTCATGGCTTGAGTTTAAACTAACATACATTGGTTCGGAACCAAAATGCCATAAGAAAATTGAGTAACTGAACTCATAGCCATATCGTGTAGTCATGTGGTAGAAACATTGAAGAAGTGCCTGAAGAATTTTCAAGCAGCTGTTCCACAGCGAGAAACTTTCATCCCTATCATCTGTAATTGGGCCTGTCACCTGGTTAAACTTAAAGCTAATTACTGTTGTTCAACATTTTCCAAAAATGTTGAAATTAAATCTATCTCTTTAAGAAAAAAAAATCAGCAGTGTTTTTCCCAAGCCTCTTTGCAGTTATTTCACAATAGTAGCATCATTAAACCCGAGTTAGACTAATTATGTTAGTATTATGAGAATGCAAGGTATAGGAACTATACATAGGAGCAAGAGTATTTGGGGAAAATGGAACACACAATTACAGCAGTGTGTGTATTTTGAAAGTCGCCTTGTAATCCATGCTTTCCTCAGACAGGATTATTACAGCACAGCCATTCACTGAAATCAAGGCTTATTCTCTGTCATTCAGGGAAATTCAGGGCCTCTGAAAGCTACCTGATGAGCAGCACTAAAAATGAATGGACTCTGTTTAGTTACAGGATTTGTGTTAGAACAGCTCATGTTTTTTTTCTCCAGAGCTACCCTCCCATCGCGGAGAGACCATACCTACACCACTCTGACTTTGCTGTCTCAAAGACTGGCGACACATTACAGGCCCTGGGTTTTAGAAAGCAGGAACATGTTTAAAGCGTTCTTGTAGCTCAGAAGGTCTGAAAACAGCTTCAGGGGTTTGTGGCAGATGGAGTTTTGACTGGTTATTTAGGGTTCAACCTCAAAGATTACACTTCCTTTTGAATGTTCACCCTGTTCCCTCACCTCACCAGGTCTCTTGATTACGTGGAGGGAAAGAACATTCAGTTCTGATCGTCACTGTGGGTCATGCTAATGTGGGCAAGAAACACATGAGATTCAAAAGCCATTCATATAACATTTGTTTGGGTGACTATTTTAAGTGTTCTGGAGATTCAGCAAGGAACAAAACAGATGTGGTGCTTGCCATCGAGGTGCTTGAGTCCAGTGAAAAAGACAAAAGTCACATAGGTAAATCCATAATTACAGGTTATCATGGAGGAAAAATACATGGTGCTGTGAGGGTAGGATACCAAGACTTGGGGTGTTCGAATGACTTGAGCGAGTGACTGTGAGCTGACATCTGAAGGGAGTTAACACTCCTCAAGTATGGGTTAGATGGTAGAAGCAAGAGCACAAGAGGGAGGACATGGCCCCTTAGATGCATCGAGAGAGAAAGTCACTATGGATGGGGGCTGAAGAGTGATGATAGTGAGGTTGCCAAGGGCCATGATAGGACTTTCTCGAGAGGTGGTGCAATACAAGCTTGGACAGAGTCTATGAATCTAGACTGTCTAGGTTTATATCTTTTGTCTGCTCTGTTAGCTCTCTGACTTTGAACAAATACTTTAACTTTGTAATTTTGTTCCTTCATCTTAGCCCATACCCCTTAGCATTGAGTAGATTAAATGAGTTCATGATACCTAAAGCAGTGATTCTAAAATTCTAATTGTCAGCAAGTGATTCTGATGCCACTGGCTTGTGAACCACCCTCTGAGTAGATGGGTACACAGCCCTTAGAACAGCACCTGCTTCATTGTAAATTCTTAAATGCTAGTGGTTGAACTCCTTAAGCACTGATATTCTACCCTTATTCAGAATTGGTTAATTACCTTCTTGTGAACTCATAATTAGATGAAAAGCCCTTTTGCTTCCACCCTCAGAGCTGGTAGTTGTTGCTATTCTTTAGTAAGGGCAGTATAAGGGCTATGGATCCCTCTGCGTTTTTTTTACACTAAAAAGCTTGAGCTTCCTTTAGGGTTACCA
Organism: Macrotus californicus; assembly: GCA_007922815.1. NCBI lineage: Eukaryota > Metazoa > Chordata > Mammalia > Chiroptera > Phyllostomidae > Macrotus > Macrotus californicus. The sequence continues at coordinate 23,482 of VMDR010008963.1, forward strand.
TGATGACTGTGATGTCTCTTTGCTAAGGGCAGTAAAGGGCAGGTAAAGAAAGTGTGGGACCTTGGTTTTGATGTTCACTGTGTTTGGAAGTATCGTGGAGGTTGCATTTTTGTGACAGCCTCAACAGAGCTGGTCTTGACCACTTTCTCCTCTCTTGGCTTCTATGACATTTGGTTTTCCTTGTATGTCTCTGATGGTTCTCTACTTCTCATGGGCTTTCTACCCTTACTATGCTCATATTTATAATTGTTCCCATGAAACATTGTCTGTTCTCTCAATATTCTCCCTCAAGCCAAACATCATTTTCTTCCATGTCTATCACTCTTTTAATGATATCTCTATTCTGTCATTTACTCAGGCTCAGAATCTCAGTCACCTAGGATTAACCCTTCCTTCCTCCCTAACCCCACCAAGACACACACACAAAGTAACATCTAATTAACTACCAGGTCCTGATCATTCGGCAGCAGACCTTCCCAAAGTGTGATCCTTGCACCAACAGCATCCCCATCACCTAGGAACTTTTTAGAAATGTAAATTCTCAGACCTCCTTCCAGATCTACTGAATCTCTGAGGTTGGGGCTCAACAGTCCTTTAGACTTCTGATGCCTGCTAAAGTGAAAGAACCGTAGTTATACAGCATTGGTGCTCCATCTTGGCCAAGGTAGGAGGGAGCTTTAAGAATACTGATGGCATGGGTCTCATCTCTAGAGATTCTGATTTAATTAGTCTGGAAGTGGCATGGGGATGGAGATCTTTTTATTATAATGGACTACCAACGTGGGGGACCAAGGTCTTCTTTTAAAATTTCCTTTTCTTTCTCACTGTCTTTCCTTTGGACCTTCTTTACCTAATTTATTTATGTGAAAATCAAACCCCTCTCATATAATTTCTCACACTTGGAACCTAGCCTATGTAGCAAGATCATCTTCATTTCCTGGTTATATTTTCCATTAACCAAATCTTGCAAGGGCTTCCATTGCCTGAACAGGAAATTGACAATGGCCACTGAGAATTTTCCTTGGCCAGGTCCCCGATTTTACTTTTAGTTCCAGGTTGCAATACAACATCTACTGCAACCAAACCAAAGTAAAGCCACCGTAAACTTTCCTGTTTTCTTACCCTCCTTTATGCTTTCATTTTGCTCGGAGTTTTTTATACTGTCAAATGCATACACATCTCTTAAAAGCTGAGTCCCCAAAGCCACTTTCCCATGAAGCTTCTCTAACTGCTTCCAAAAGTAGAAAATACTTTAGTGTACTTTGGAGGTACTTTGAAGGAAGTTCCCTTAATCACGGCATAATTTGTATTATAGATTTGTCACAAGTCTGTGCTAAAATATAACTGTATGTGCCTATCAAAGCAATAGGCTAGTAGCCTGCCTTACGTACATTGATTTGACTGGAAGAAGCTATCCAATAAGGAGACAGTCTGGGTGGCATGCCATTGGGGAAGTTTCAGGGGAACCGAGAAAAAGCCCATCCCAGTCTCAGTCTGACATTCTCAGGCTGTGCCTAACCCTAACAAAGAGATGGCCACACAAATACATTAACAACTGTTTTCACGGGTGGTCCTGAGATATCTGAGGCACAAGCAACATAGCTTTGGACTCAGGAGACATAGGGCCACCAGAAGAGGAGAGAGGGAGAAACACTTTCTCCACCTGCACAGAGCACACATGTGACTTCAGCCCAGGTGAGTCTGCAGGGAACATAATATGGCTTGGGCATTTGGTAGGGCTTCCAGGTATAGCAAATAAAAATACAAGATACCCAATTAAATTTGAGTTTTGGATTAACAAGGAGTACATTTTTAGTAAAGAATGTCCTATGTTATAGATTATTTATCTAAAATTCAGATTCAACTTGGTGTCCTGTATTTTATCTGGCAGCTGAGCACCCTGGGAGTTCAAAGCATCTGAAGACCCCAGCACCAACATCAGAGTGTCATGGGGATCTTCTCCAGTTCTAACTCCGAGTAGTGGCCATAAGTCAGGGGACTGTCAAGGAAGACTATGAAAGGTCTAGTTGGGAAATAATCAAGATGTTCAGAGGACTCCCAGAAACGCAAGGGTGAAAGTTTGCAGGGGTCAGAGTTCCTGTCTTTAAGCAAGTAAAACTTAAGTTCCTTTTAATATGTCCTCATTTGTATATTCTGGCCTTAGGAAACCCAAGTTACATTTATGGTTTTAATAATCCCAAGTGTTTATTTGCTAATAAAATGAAAATTGAATGAATAAATGGAAAAAATCATTCAAAGACTACCCTGGATAAAGATTCCATTTAGCAGAAATGTCTTTTATTTAATATCTATGAGCAGATAAAAAATATTTATATACAAAAATTTAATTAAAGAAATTAAATTATAAGATAAATAAGCCCTGGGGGACATAATGTACAGCATGGTGATGATAGTTAACAATACTGTGTTGTATATTTTAAAGTTAAGAGGGATGTTAACTAAATAGTGTGGTGATTATTTCACAGTATATACATATATCAAATCATTACACTACACACCCAAAACAATGACACGTGTTAATTAAATATCAATTTAAAAATTTGAAAAGAAACTGCTTATATTAGTCAGAACCATTGTCAGCCATTTATTATAAATAAAATAATGTAGGTTGACGCTGTGTGTCCAGAAGGTTTTTTTTTTCTTTTGTAATAAAGTATCTATCACTATTCAGATTTAAAAATCACCTAGGATTATTTATTTAACTGCCCATGCTGACCATTTGAATATAGTGGAATTGAGAATTTTATAAGCAAAACTGCTAGAGGTCATGAAATGTAAAGGGAGTGACTTTTATCATTTTTATTTATGCAGTGGTAGAAACTGGATTTAATTTCTTAAAACAGCGAATTGGGTAAAGAAGAAAACTCCTTTTCCTCTTTAAAAAAGGATGGGTGGACAGAAGGAGGAATGGAGGAAGGGAGGGAGGGAGGGATGAGGGGGCTGATTAGTGGAAATGCGCAGGCTGGGAAGAGCAGCAAGCTAAAATCTGACCCAGTGGACCATCTAGGTTACCCTTTCCGTGTATGAAATGTTGCATTAAAAACAGAGCTGCAGCATGTCATTAAATACTTGCTCAGCAGCATTAATAAAGTACAATATATGTCCTATCTACAATGCATCTTATTTCCCTTCAAGATTATAAAGTTTTTATGGCTGGGGATCATATCTTCTTCACATTTCTAGCTTAAAAGAAATGTGGGAAAAGTCCAGCTTGTCATTTCTCCCTTCCCAGGAACCGGGGCGTCCTGCAGAAGCAAAGCTGGGCGATGACCTCTGTAAAGCCAATTCCTGGCCCAGTGAGGCAGAGCCTGAGTGATGGAGCATGAGGAAAGGAATAGTGGTGCACCAGTAAGTGCCCCTGGAGACAGACAGGCACCCTGCTTCAGCTCCCGGAGGGGCAAGAAGCTCAGGGTCTGAACTAGTTTATGACCCCTTTTCATAGGTAGAACATGCCTCTCTAAGGGAATAGCACATAAAACTGGCATTAGCAACTTGACTTTTGTTTTTATTTCATTTTTTTCGACTATTTTTACCTTGAGGATTGCTTTTAAAGAATTGGATTTTTTTCTAGACTGAGAAACTTCACTTTTTTTTTAACCACATCTTATCAACATGTCTCTTACTAAACAATGTACAAGTTTATAATTTAGTTAACTTATCAATATCTCAAAAATGGTTTGTAAACTGATGTGATTCACAAGAAGACAAGATTTGTCTTCTTCCTGACAGAAGAATATTTTGGTAATTGATAAGTAAATTGATAAGGGATCCTCCTTTCTCATCTTTCCCTCTGTTCAGTATCCGGAAACATTACTGATGATGTTGAAACTATAAGCATTGACAATCTGGCCCATTTAGCCCAGCGCGACAAATGTCTCTATTGTGGTGGGTCTTATTTCTTAATGGACTAAAATAGGGGAACGGCTTATTGGTTGAGTCTCTCTTTTAAAACTTGTAAATAATGAAGAATAAGGTATTGAAAAAGAAACAGACAACTCTCTACTTGAATTTAATTTCTTCATTTACTAGTTATATGACTTATGATATGTTACTTAATGCCTTGTCCTTGTTTTTATGTGTTAAAAGTAGTAGTATTAATATCCAGTCTGCTGATTTTTAAAATTTCTGGTACTCCATAGCTTCTTAATAAATTGTAGCTATTTTTTATGTAAGTCCAACATCAAAACAACACCAAGGAAAGATTAGAAAACCAAGCAAAATCCTACCACCCATTCTATAAATAATTTATTTTCATCTTTCACTGCAAAACACACAGTGTATGTATTTTTTTATTCTGTTTGTTTTCATTTTTTCAGAAGTATTTCCATAATTATACTTTTATTCCTTGTTCAAAATTCTGGCAAGTGATTGTTATCTTTGGAGTATTTCTGGCGTAGTGTTTTTGGAGCTGGTTTTCACAATCTTTAACAGCCATAAGGAAGAAAGCAAAATATTCTGGCTTGTCAACAGAAGCCGTAGAAGACAGCATTTTCTTATATGATTTAAAATGCCACTTTCTTAAGTATGTGTGCTTATGAAAGCAAGATACAAATATAGGTCACCAAATTCCAGGGGAGTAGGTGTCCCAAGAAGAAGCTTGGTTAGAAATTAGAAGGACCTGATTTATTTATAGACCAACTCCAAAATGTTGTACTTTGCTTTATTAAAGACCACACCCAAGATTAAACTTCTAAGAGTGCCCTGTGGCTTATTCTGCAGCAAAGTCATTTTTTTTCCTGTTTTTCACTTGCTATATAGCTCAATGAGTCTAAATGGGAATCACTTCAAGAACATTCCAATTATGTGATGCTTGGGGCCCCTCCCCAGACCAATTGAAATGTTATCTCTGGGGAAAGGACCTGGGAATTGGTATTTTTTAAGCTTTTTGGGTGATGCCAGTGGATAACGTGATTGAGAAACACTGAAGGACCTTAGCCCAGAAAGAGATCCCCCGTCCCGCCGGCTCCTTGGCAGTGTGTAGACTGAGAGGGTAAGGAAATAACCTGCTTTCCCTGGGCCACAGCTTCAGGCCCAGGGGGTATTGTCCCTGACACCAACCGTCACCATTGCCCCGCCAGGTAAACTGCCTCCATGGGAACTCTGTAGCTAAAATGAACAACTTCATCCTCTTCTGTAATTCCTTAATCTGGTACAGACTGGCCAGAAATATGATGTCTTAATCAATTTGCTATGCTTCAAAGATGTCCTAGATTGCTAGTCATTGGGAAGATATATCCCTTGACACTTTAAAAGGCATCTTTACTTAATACATTTCTGCAAGGAGATTAATAAAGAAAACCTTAGGCACATAGTAAATATTTATTATTTGGGTGATGGAGCCAAAGATAATAAATCTTGATAACTCCAAGAAGTATAATAGTAGGATTTGAAATAGACTAAAGTTTTATTAGCTCTTTGATCTCCATCAGGGTAATTTAAATTCCTTCATATACTTAGGTGGTCAGTGTTTGATAATTTGTAACCAGTTTATAAATGCTGTCTTTTCTTAGCCCATCCTTTTGATAAGTATATAGGGGACAAAGAAATTTGTGTTGAAACAAATGGTTTTTTAATTGTCCCATTTTGAGTATTAAAAGCATGCCATTAAAGAATTCAAAAATACTCCTAGTCTTAGCTTAGCCAAAATTTACTCACTCTTCAGCCACTCCCACATCTTCTGTCTTTTCACCTGTGAAAATAATATTAAACTTCTTTTCTAGACATATGAGTTCTGAGAAAGTTAAGTACTAATTTTAACAAGCTTGTGACTTTTAACTCATTCAAATAGGAATCCTGGCTTCCCCAGATCAGTGTGGCAAGTCAGTCCATATTAAAACAGTACTGACATAATGTCTAATTAAAGGAAAAGTATGTTTATTAAAGTGCAATAACTATTTAAAGTAATTTCAGCTACATAGGAGCCATAACAATCCAAGTGCCCTTCTTGGGTCAGTAGAAAGCTTTTCCATTAGCATCCCAGTGGGTTCACAAATCTTATACTCTCTTATTATTTTTAAACGGCAATTATAAATCACTTGATGCAGTGAGGTGAAAGGATGTGCTCCCAGTCAATATGATACGACGTGCTCTGCATCACTGGCCACTGGTAACTGGAAATTGTATGTACCAGGAAGAAAGCCACTTATTTGGTTCCCCTTTACTACCTTTATATTAAATACTTTATCTTTGGCAAAAAAGCATTTTATGAAGCTGAATCCATATCACTTTATATTTTGCAGAGCCATATAAAAATAAGAAATTGAATTCTCTTGTTTACTGGTTTAAAAAACTATTAGGAAATTGTGACATACACCTTAAATGAGTTTGACATAAGCCTTATATTATGTGCATATATTTTCACAAGACTTCATCGAGAGGGATTTTGGAAGGTTATCTGATCTACACACTTCAGAAAGCCCTGTTATATATAAATTGCTTAAATAACCTACTCACTAATTAGTGCCTCTCTAGAAGAAAATTATTTGTGAAATCTATTTAAAACAGGAATCCTACTTGTTCTTCTTTCAGTGGAGGAAACCTTGGTCATTACAGTCATTTTTGAACATCTTCCACCAGTGACTTTGGAAGTGGTCATTATGTTTTCCTGGCCTTCTCCCCTCCAGCTGAGTCATCCCTCACATGTAGGCTTCATCTCCACCGTGCAGCCTTTGTGGTTTTAGTGAACTTTTAAGTTTGGGGAATTGGTATGTCTCCTGAATCTTAAACCCATATGTTGTGTTCTTTATAAAGATATACAGTTATCTCCCCTGCTTCGAACCTTCTCCTCCATGTATTTGCCTCATCTTAAGTGAATAGCTTTTCTCAATAGAGATGGATTCCATGCTCACACTGTTTCAGACACCAGGTTTACTCTAGGAACTGGGCTTACAGAGATAAGTTACAGGTCCTCTTTTTCAGAAACCGACAGTCTAGTGAGGAAGACAGGAAAATGAAAAATCAGCTCAGCATGGTAAGGTGAATCTTAAAGGTTAGTCCAAAATGATTTAGAACTCTGAATAACCCAGAGTTGGTGCTGCATCAGATTCAGCCTCCTCAGGGGCTATATAATAAAAACAAATGCTCTTTTTTGGTGGGAGACATCTTTCAGAGACATTGATTTTAATTGGTAATAAATGTTTTCTTTTTCAAAGTGTACTCATTAAAATTGAGGTCTGTGGAAAACTGCTCTCCATAAGCAGAGAAATAGCTTGCTATGATCAGTTACCCTGAAGGTTATGAAGTCAGCATAAAATCCCAATAATGCTCTAGACTTACAAAATGAACACAAAGCAGGAAAATTTTATGGGTGTGGACCAAGAAATATCAGGATGAAAAAACATGAGCGTTATAAATCATACACAAGACCTGGCCAGAAAATTGTTGGGTAGTGGAACTTTCCATGACCCTAAAAAACATCCTATCCTCAGGTCTTTCCTCCACAGTGTTGAGTAACTATTAGGATAATTGTGGAATTATTTAACCAGCAAAAAATGCGGCATACCTTCATCTATAAACTATCCTTAATAAATTGTGAAGCAACCACAGCTATAAGGCTGAGCATTTTTAATAAGAACAAAAAGTAAAAAGTTACTTCATACTTTTGTTTTGGGTAGTATCTGGTTTAAGAAACATCTCTGATTTAGTGCCCACTTGGGTGATAAGTCAGCACTTTTATTCCCATTAAACACATTTACTTATATCTTTAACAGAAGGTCATGAGAAGTCTGTCTAGAACACAATGTGTAAATATAATCAACAAAAGGCCTCTCATTTCTTTACTGATCTAAAGGATGTTTGATGTATGCTCCTGAGTGTTAACGTTTAAGTACAAATTGTAATGCTCTAAGTTTCTGTGTTAAGAAACATAAAATGGAAATGTGCCTTTTTCTTTTATCATAAGGATAATCTGTATTAACAAAGTGAAGCGCAGTATTAAATAATCACCCAGTGCATTCAACCATCATGAATAGAAAATCTAGGTATTGTTAGCTGACTGTCTTACCACAGCTTTTATTTTGCTTTACTTATCTCAGTAATTATTTCAGTTTTCTTGGATGTTGTTTTTGTTGTTTGTTTAAATTTAAACGTTGTAAGACAGCAAGGTGGGAGTCTCTTTCTTCTAATTTTTTGGAGGCGAGGACAGACAATGCCATGTCTCATGTGGGTCCGTGGGAGAAGCTCTGCCACGTGCGATAATGTGCACAGACAGAGACCAAGTATTCTGCATTATTAGGAGCAGACACTCTTCTAAATTAGATACAGGAACTCGTCTGCCTGGTCCTTACCCATAAGCCAGTGAGGCACCACCTTGTATTATCTTTACTTTTACAATGAGGAAGCTGAGACACAGATGGTTGTTAAAGCCCACTCCAGCTGGAGTGAAGCCAGTATTTTTTTTTGCGGCCCCTATATCTTACCGCTAAATCATTGACCACATAGGTCCTTCAGTCTTTAGTGTGGTTGCACACAAAGTTATTCCTGATGGTTTTCATAGGAAACTCAAGATTAAAAGTACAAAGGGATTCACTGTATCATTAAATTCATCCTTACTCAGAATTAATAAAAGTATATTCCTTATAGGTTTTTCTTTTCCAAAAGCAATTTAGGCAGTTTTGAAAGTACAGTTCATGTGTACCTCACTTAATTGATCAAATTTCTGCCTCTTTTCTTGGAACACTCCTCCAAAAGTCTTAATGAACCTGACTAATATAATGACACTTCTCTATTATAAAACTATTTCTTTTTGTTATGATATTCCATTATTCTTTTTTATATTAACAACATACAATGACCCTAAATAATTCTTCTTTTTCTAATACATCATGCTGACACCTAGTTTTTATGAAGGCCAGAAACCAAGTCCACATACAGACTTTGTAGATTAGGAACCATTATAAAAAGAAACATATTTGATATCATTTTTAAATGACCTCTTCCTGCTCCAACTTTGGATAGGGGGAAACTGGCAGCCAAAGGCCTTCCTTCTAATTTTATTGAATAACCATTATTTTGAGGGGACCCACAATATATGAAGATATGATAAATAAATATTTATAGAGTTCTCATTATGTGCAAGATAATAATTGATTGTATGTTTCTGAAGCCGCATGAAGTATTATCCCTACCACCAAGGAAATTACAACTCAGGGGACATGTCACATATGTAGTGAGTATATAAGGCAGTAAGTGCCCAACGAGGAATGCAGACACTGCTTGCTGTAGAAAGGCATTTAGAGGAACAATAGAGCACCTTTTATCTTTTCCCAAGGCTTTTAGGATGAAGTAGGATTTGAAGTAGTTCCCAAAACAAGGGTTGGAGTGAGCTGGAAAGCTGTAGGGAGAACATTGAGACGAAAGAAGAAGCAGTCTTTAGGATCTGCCTACTTGAGAGGTAAATCAGCATTCTTATTCTCATTGAACACATGGGGAGAATGATTTATTTCCTAGAACTGGCCCAGGTAGGCTAATTAAAGTCATAGAAAGCCCTCTTAAGACAGTTAATTATAAGACCCCCAAGTACACTTAAGAGAACACAAAGTATTTGAAAGTTCTCTAGGTCAGGGTTTCTTAACCTTAGCACTGTTGACTATTTGGGCCTGATAGTTTTTTGTTGTGAGGAGCTGTCCTGTGCATTGTTGGATGTTTAGCAGTGTCCTGCCTTCCAGGATAATCATCTTTGTATCTAACCTAAATCCCCCATATTGCATGTCGTAAATCCTCACTTTTAGTGACCTTGAAGTTTGTGCCTTTCATGTCAGGAGGACAGACCCCTTGGCAGGACTCTGAGCTGCAATCTATGGAGAATTTCTAGGAGGCACAGTGAAAGCCACTAAGAAGTGCTCACTAGTATCTCTTCTCTACTGAGGAAAAACTGTCTGGTCTTGTTCACTTGTCAAAACTGTAGTCCTTTTTAGATTGGAAACCTATTTTAATTGTAAATCCCGTTGGTAGGGAAAGCGCAGCATTTAGGAGAGAGCACAGCTGGTGCTTCCTGGATGTTAAATAATTCATCTTCCTCATTTTGGAGAATCAGAAACAGCCGAGCTGAGATGCTAAATCCTCAAGGTAATATTGCAAAACCTGGTCCCTGGCAGTAAGGAGAGAAAAGGCCTACTAAATCGCAGAAGCCACACTCCCCAGCTTTAGGAAAAGCTGCAGAGAGAATACTGTTTGCTAACTTGACTATTTGTCACTTTGCTAACATGGAGGAGATAGATTGTCCTGGAGAATATGAAACTCTGTTCAGCAAAATCAGCCTTTCTACATGTAATATATTGTCATGCCTGTGTCACTCATGCGTATGGTTCATTTACCATGTGAAATATTTTGACCCCTCTAAAAAACACTCTCTCCAGATATCAGAAGGTAGCCGTGGAAATGGAGAACCACCTTCTCGATTGCAGTTTATAGAAAATAGATGGCATTTGGGCAACTGCTTGATGAAAAATATTTCTCACTAATAATTCTTTTCTCACAGTGGCCAATTTATTGAATAATCAGTGTTAGTCCACATTGTCCTAGTACCTGTCTCAAATTCATCTTGGATTTTTGTATTACTTACTTTTGAAGCTGTGTTAAATCCTCTGGAAAGCACAGCGTCTCCAACAGTGTTCCAAAGTAGTTCATTAACACTTTTTCAGGTAACAATAATCTTAGAACTTTTATTTCTGTGCCCTCAAAGAGGTAACTTCCTTACTAGAATGCCTGCTTTTTATCTTAACAGAAAAAATATCCTTCTTCATGTATGACAGATGCCGTATTTGTGCTACTATACTGTGTGCTCAGTTCAACCAAGTTTCATTGATTGTGGAACTCTCAAAGGATGTTATAATGCTCAGTGATTGTAGAGAGCTTTATGTTTTAGCCTGTGCTGCTTGAGTGATTGACTCCATATCATATAAACAATGAAATTTTTCCATCCGTCAGGCTCTGTTTTGAGTTTAACTCCACTGAGCGTAATTGTAGACTAAAGTTAAAGGTGAGAGAAGAAGCCTTCATGCAACCTTTGCAGTTACCAGGCCATGTGAATTTGTAAATCCAAGAAAATTTTCTCAGGGGACGTGGATAGACAAAATTTGAATTTCCCAAGTGTAAGCTGGCATGCTGTGATTTATCATGGCCTGTTCTATTGAAAAAGATACAGTTAATAGAACAAGAAATAAGGGAAGAGCTTGAAAGCTTAATAACAAAATCTCATTTGGGGTTCATTTATTAAAGTCTTTCCTCATCTCATAAGAAGGAGAAAAAAAAACATTCGGGTGACAGGACACATGGGCCAGGCAACCCAATATTCAGGCTCTGACAGTGAGTCCAAGGCATCCCAAGTCATGTTCAGTTTATGGCAGAGATGACAGAGGAGGTGTTTTGAGTATCTACACTTTCTTTACTTT
>VMDR010008964.1:0-34880 GCA_007922815.1 Macrotus californicus
ACCCACAATAGCCTGTCAGTCTTGTGGTCTCATCAACAGTTACAGAACTCACACCCACAATAGCCTGTCAGTCTTGTGGTCTCATCAACAGTTACAGAACTCACACCCACAATAGCCTGTCAGTCTTGTGGTCTCATCAACAGTTACAGAACCCACACCCACAATAGCCTGTCAGTCTTGTGGTCTCATCAACAGTTACAGAACACTCACACTCACATTAACCTGTCAGCCTGGTGGTCTCACCACAGTTACAGAACTCACACTCACAAGAGCAGAACACACACGTTTCAAGGTATGTGGAACTTGTGCGAGAATAGGCCATATCCTGAACAATAAAACAAATCTTAGTAACTTTAAAAGAATTAAAATAATTTAAAGAACACTTTCTGACCATATGAAATTAAACTAGAAATTAATAACTGCAAGATTTCTAGAAAATAGTCAAATATTTAAAAAATAAAAAACAAACTCCTACATAACTCATGAGTCAAAGAGAAACTGTCAAGGAAAATAAGGAAACACTTTGATCTGAACGGTAATGAAAACGCAACACCGAAATTTGTGAAATATGCCAAAACAGTGCTTAGAGGAAGAGCTGGAGCAGTATGCCAGCATTAGAAAAGGAAAAATCTTAAATGAATTAAAGAGCAGAAATCAATAAAGTGAAAACTGAAAAATAATAAAGAAAATTAGTCAAACCAAAAGTTGGTTAATTTAAAAGATCGATACAGCAGATAAATCTGTGGCCAGACTCGCCAAAATAATAAAATAATAACAAAACAGCTCACAAATGACCAATAATGGGGAAATGAGGACACCGCTGCAGACTTCAGACACAATAAAAGGCTAGGAAGGGAGTATGGTGGGCAGCCACGTGCTCACAAATTCAAAACCTTAAAGAGAAAGCCAGTCAACTGCACAAGGTAAATCATGCTCTTATGTCATCAGTGATACATTACTTGTTAGAAGATGTGAATTCTGCTTTTTGTTTGATCACTGTTCAGGCATTCCTTGAGGGTATAAATCCAGAGAAATTGAGAGCTTCTATACAGTACCAGAAAGGATATAAAGTTAAAAATGAGTATAAATTATAGGAAAAGCTAGGATTCTGTATTACAAAAATAAGCCCTCTAGCGAGCCCAGTGCTGGGTTTTGCTGTCCCCACCCTCCCAGTCCTGGGGCGGTGGCAGTGGGGGGTGGACCGTGTAGACTGCTGGCACAGCCTTGGCTGCGTCACTGGGCCTTCGACTCCCACTACTGCCTGCCACGTTCCGCCCAGCTCCACGCGTCCCCTCGGAGGTCTGGCGTGGTCACCGGAGGGTCACTGTTGAGCCTGCGCACCTCCGGCTCACTTGACACTGACACCAGAGCAGCAGTAGGCTCTGTCCTGCCTTGCCGTCCTTCAGACGGGTCACACAGTCCCTGCCTCCTCTGTGATCCCCAGCGTGTTCCACGGAGGAACAAACAAAGAGGCAAGTTTTAGGAGAGCTGTGTAACGTACAAATAGATTAAGGTTTTGCTTTACGTTAATTAGTTTTTCCTCTACATTAGACTTTGACTTGCCAGAAAGGGTATTTGGAAATTAAACCGTGATTTAATCCAGCAATTTTGAAACCAGTGAGCTGCAAGAATGTTTAAAATGTGCAATTCCTGACTATTTAGTCAGGGACACTGACCTCTTTTCCCTCAGATTGTCAGATAAAAATGACAACAGACAACACAACAATAGCTGTCCAGTGAGAATGAATCAAAATTATATCTACATTTCTGTCAGACTGGCAAAAAACATAGCTTATATTTTGGTGTGCTGCAGAATGTTAGTAATTAGTTTATGTGTGCCATGAGATGAAAAGGGTTGAAAATTGCTGATTTAATCAGTTCCCCCAAGCGTCATGTCAGCATTGCGCATCTAGACTCACTGATGAAGAAACAGAGGTGCAGCCTGCATGATAGGAGCGTTTTGGTAATCCAGTAATTATTCGTGCACAGTAATACTCTTGCATAAGTGTATTATTCCAGAAAATAAACCCTCAGAGCCTGTCCCTATATAGTAATACTAGTGGCGCAGGTACCAGGGAAAAGCCAACACAAGCAGCACCAACTTAGAGTGTAGATGTTTTTCAAAACGTGTGCGAATGGCCCACCAACAGCGCAGGAGGGTCCCCTCTTCTCCACGTCCTCGCTAGCACTTGTCGTTTGTTGGTGTGTTAATGACAGCCCTTCTGACAGGTGTGAGGTGGTATCTCGTTGTGGGTGTAATTTATGTGCATCTCCCTGATCTAGTGATGTTGAGCATTTTTTCATACGTCCACGGGCCATCAATGTGTCTTCTTTGGAGAAGTGTCTGTTCAGGTCCTGTGTCCATGTTTTAATTGGGTTGTTTGTCTTCCTGGTGATGAGTCATATAAGTTCTTTATATATTTTGGAGATTGTACCATTGTCTGATGTATCACTGGCAAATATGTTCTCTTGATATTATATAGTTGGTTCCCTTTTCATTCGATCGTGGTTTCTTTAGCTGAGCAGGAACTTTTTAGTTTGATGTGGTCCCATTTGTTTATTCTTTTCTTTCTTCCCCTTAGCCTGGGAGACACATTGGCAAAAATATTGCTGCACGAGATGTCTGAAATTTTACTGCCTATGTTTTCCTTTTGGGTATTTATGGTATAGCAACTTATATTTGTCTTTTATCCATTTTGAGTTTATTCTGGTGTATGATGTAAGGGGGTGGTCTAATTTCATTTTTTTTTTTTTTGCGAATACCAGTCCTGCTTTCCCAACACCGTTTATTGAAGAGACTGTCTTTACTCCATTGTACACTCTTGCCCCCCTTGTCAAATACCAACTATAAAGGCACGGGTTTATTTCTGGGCTCTCTGTTCTGCTCTATGTATCTGTTCTTATTCCAATATAACACTGTCTATTTTTATTACAGTGGCCTTATAGTACAGTTTGATATCAAGTATTGTGATTCCTCCTATTTGGTTCCTTCTCAAGATTGTGGAGGCTATTCAGGGTCTCCATTTGTTCCAGCAATTCCACTTCTGGGAATATATCCTAAGACTCTGGAATCTCAATTCAAAAGAATATATGCACCCCTATGTTCATAGCAGCTTTATTTACAATAGCTAAGATCTGGAAACAGCCTAAGTGCCCATCAGTAGACGAGTGGACAAGAAAGCTATGGCACATGTACACAATGGAATAGTACGCAGCAGTAAAAAAGAAGGGACTCCTAACTTTTGCATCAGTATGGATGGACCTGGAGGCTATTATGCTAAGTGAAATAAGCCAGTCAGTGAAAGACAAATGCCATGTGATCTCACTGATATGTGGCATCTAACGAACAAAGTAAACTAAAGAGCAAAACAGAATCAGATGCACAAAAACCTGGGACAGACTGACAGCTGTCAGAAGGGAGGGGAGTGGGGACTGGTTGGAAGAAGGTGAAGGGTGGAGGTGGGCAGAGGGGGAAACTGGGACAACTGTAATAGTGTAGACGAATATTTTAAAAAACACAAATGCACAGGTGTGTGAATGCACATTATGCAAACCCTAGCAGGAGAGCACCAAATTCCAGTCTGACCGCTCGGTCACTGTTTATAAGCTGACCACTGATCGGTCTGACCACTGATTATAAGCTGTCATGTCATCCCTGGCTGAACATTTGCAGAGCTGCTCCTAACTTCTCCTAATGAAACCGCGGAAACAGAAGATCGTATTGGGAACTGAAAAGCAGAACCTCCAGAAAGGATCACCCTGCAATTCACTCCATCTGGCGGTCAGCTTTAGGAACAAGATAATGAGGCGCACCTGACAACTGGGACTTGGGGTCCCACGTGGCTACTGGGGAGGCCGGCTGGCAGCATCCTCAGATGTGGGGCAGGGGTCAATCTGAGCTCCAGTGGTCCTCCCAGGGGACCACAGAAGGCCTTCCAGGGAAACCTCTGTGATTCTATTCAACATGTCACATCCGTGTGAGAAATTTAACTCCCACCAGAGTTTCTGGGGTACACATGCGGCAATGGCACTGTTAGGAGCAGCCAAGTCTAGAGTGGGGGTGAGGTGTAGGGGCCTCGCCTCAGCTCAGCCCCGGGCAGGACAGGGGTGCAGAGTGCAACGTGGCTCCCTGCCATCCCTGTCACTACTTGTGGCCTTTGGCACATTCCAGTGACTATGCTGAGGAGCACTTCCTCCACAGGCCTGTGACCTGCCCTTGTCCTTCATGCTGGTTGTATCCACTCACTGCAGCCACCTTGCAACTGCAAGACTGGCATGTCTGGGCCCTCTTCTGGGTTTCTGGCAGCCTCTCCAGCCTCCTACTGGTGAGCCCAAATTGGCAGGGTGGGGGCGTCACCTGTCCTGAAAGCACCTTTAACCAGTGACTCTGGGAGTTGGCATGTGAGCACTCCAGCTTCTTTACCCCTCAGCAGCGATAATGCTAAGATGTGTGTTCTCTGTCGTCTCCAGAGTCCCCCCAAGGGGTTAAGTCCCCACAGCGCACTAAGGTAGCTGACTTAAGAATGCACTCTTATGGCCATCTTCCTGTCCCTGTGTCTCTTCCTCACTCCACTGCTTGTCTTCTCTGTGTCTCCCAAGAAAGCGGCTTGTACTTGAACCCTTGTCTCAGGGGCTCACCTGTGGGAGAAACTGGATGAAGACCAGCCAACCTCTGAGCACTTCTCACAGCTGCCACATCTTGTAGCCAGTCCTCTTGAGGAACGAGTCAACCACAGGAGTGCCCAGGGGCCCCCGCAGGTGCGGAGCGCCTACCAGAGCTCCGAGGAGAAGCTGCGGAGGCAGACTGGTGTTCCTGGCGAGCACCAGCAGAGCCCAAGTCTCCTCCTGCACTTAACCTCGGGCGGTGCGGTCCCTCCTGGTCTCTGAGCTGCCCTGCCTCGGACGGGCCTCTCCTGAAGAGCTTTGCTCCCTGGCAAGTAGTCGGTGTCCTCTGGGTACAGCAGCCCTGACCCTTACTCAGGGCCACGGGGCCACGTCCAAGTTCTCCCGGGGCTGTGCGTGGAGCTATGCAGGTGCCAGGTCTCAGAAAACTCTCTCCAGTCACCGAGTTCTTCCACTGCGGCACCCAGGCCTCCCTCCAGAAAACCCACACCTCCTGGTCCCCGGGCCATGGCTACTGCGCCCCCTGGAGGCACCTGTGGTCCTGCAGAGGCAGGCGAGTCCAGAAGCAGAACATCTGGGTATGCACTGTCCTTCCAGCTCTGTGACCTTCTGCACACCAGCCAGCCTCTCTGACCTGGTGTTCTCATCAGCAACATGGGCAAAATTAACAACATTGCACCCTTCTAACAGGTAGTGATGTGGAGTCACTCTCTGAGGTGGATGATTATAACAGTGTCTGTAAATGCAAATTAATTCTGTTGAGATAGCACTCTTCCCCCATCAGGGAGCAGAGATGAAAATGCCTGTAGTGCCCAGAGCTGGCGAAGATGGGGCTGCAGCACCTTCACACACGCCGCGTTCCTGAAGGAGCACTTGGCAAAAGCTTGCCCAAGTACAGTCACGTGTCCTTTAACCTAGCAATTCCACTCAGCAGAGCACGCTCTCAGAGACACTCACACGTGCAAGTGACCACACACACGCACACGCATGCACAGGGAATCCGTGAGCATCAATCACAGTGTTGCTTATGACAGAAAAAGACTTGAAACAGCCTAAATAGCCACCTAAAGGGGGTGGGTTAAGAAAGTCGCAGTTCAGTGGCCCAGTGGGGTTCCACGCAGTTGTCACAAAGGGCTAACCAGCTCCTTGAATCCCAGCACAGAGTCACCTTTGAAATACATTGATAAATGAGAAAGAAAAGCCAGGTGCAGAACAGTGTGTGTAGTTTACAATGGCTTGTGTAAAAACAATTGCACAGATGTGCAAACGACACATCTGGAAGGGTACACAAAACGCTGCTGGCGTGGGGCCCGTCAGAGAATCACTCGGCGGGAGGCCCCAAGAGTTGAGGGGGTGTACCTTCTTCCCTGTCCTTTTTGTACCTTGGGAATCTCATGCCCTGTAGAGGTATTACCTATCCAAATACTGTTCATAAAAAACACCAGAAAGTGGGTGTGCAGCATGCAACATTATTAGCTCTAACAATCAATGTCAGTAAAAGCTGAAGACCCCGGGCCACCCCGCAAACAGCTGCCTGGCACCTGCGGAGCCGGCCTCACCCCTAGGGGGCACCATGACGCCCAGGAGACACCTTCAGTCTCATCCCACTAAACCCTAAACACCAAAGTGGTTCGATGCATCTCGTGGCACCTTTGGTCTTCTACTTTGGCATGAAGAATTGTAAATACACAAAAGCTGAAATAACTGTATTGCACCACCTAGAATCAACAATTCGAAAGTCTGAACTCAAGAAAAAGCTAAGTCCATCTCTCCATCGTCCTGTTCAACTATCAATTCATCTTATTTCTATGCACTTAAAAGTGAGTTGAAGACATCAGACGTGCCTCCTCAAACCCCTACCAAAATCATTATCCCTGGGTGGTGCTTTCACCCCCGCAGAGAAGGCACGGTCCACTGAGTGTCTGCAATAAATAAATAAATACACATGCATTTTATTGTAAGCTATCCTAAACTTCTCTAAAAATAACTTCCGTACAAATGAGAAACACCACGTGCGTCATCGATGCGATAAGCGTTCCCAGAGCCGAGGCTGATCTGGACATGCGGGACTAGCCAATGGGCTCCTGGTCAAGGGGAACATGGGCCCTGAATGATTCATTACCCGGGGGTGGGGGACGGGGGCCTTCACTGCTGAACGGCTCCTGTACAAAGTGCCCGGGGACTTCCGAAGAGCACAGCGTAAAAATAGAATTTGGAAATGGCCCCGCCACTCGTCAGAGACGAGGAGAGATGGGGAGAGCTGCGGCTTCAGGGCCCGGCCTGAAATGTGGCCAAGTCAGAGGCGAGAGAGAGAGAGAAATCGGAGTCAGAGGGACGTTCCTAGGCGATGACAATGGATGAAACGTGAATGTGGGTTCTTTAATGTCAAGGAGACACAAATGAAGCTCCTCTGCCGTGTGAAACCCAAGACACCGTTTGTCCTAAATTTCCCGTCACCAGGACTTGGTGACTTTACACTGAACACCCTCGGGGACCGGAGTGCTTCTCTGCAGACGAAATGGACTCTGCTTCGTTGATTTTGCTTTTCCTTCGTCATTAATATTCAGTTTTCTCTGCAAATTAGAAACAGAGCACACGGCCTCGGCAGTTTTGTGAAGAAGACTATTACGTAGGAGAAACTTAAAAACGATTCTGAACTGGCCTCTTCAAACCACTGTGAAGAGCTGGTCAAGGCAGGCGTTAGAGAAGGGCACCTCCGTGTTCTGCGTGCCGCGATCCTCCAAGGGGCCAGACCACACTGTTCACATGGCCGCTAGGCTAAGGGCGGGGTAGGGGGGGAGAGAGAGAAAGAACAAGAAGAGATACGTGACCTTTTGAGACCTAACTTGGGTCTGGCACATCAGTTCTGCTGCATTTTTGCTGCTCACAGCAAGAGACAATTCTCACCTGGAGTCAAGGGTGGGGAAATAAGCTCTCAGTAGCACCAACTGCAAAGTCACACAGCAATAGGACATGGATACAGAGAAAGGGACAGTAGTGGCCACTGCCAGGTGTGAGGAGGTGGTAAATAATGTCCCTCTTTCCAGAGACCCAGCATATTCTACGGGGACTTTTTGAAGGCAACTCATTTCCAAATATTTAGAATTATAGCAAGTTGGCCACAGATACCTTAGAGCCAGGGTGGCTTAAGGAACAGCAGAAGCATGTCTTCATCGAGTTCCAGTGTAGGAAATGGGGACACACAGCAGCCACTGCATTGTCCACCCAGTGAGGGACTGGCGGGCAAGGACCCTCCGCTCCCTACCCCATCTCAGGAGTTCTCTCTGCCAACTACATACATGATGCTTTAATTATAGAAATACGCTATGAAGAATTCCCATTTTGATGAATAATTTATCACTAGACTCTAATTACCAGATTGCAGAATACCAACATCTATGCCACTCACTCATCTACAATTTTATCTTGTTTAAACATCAAACTCTGTTTATAGATACTGTTCCTCTCACAGCTTGATTGTCCTTTTCCACTTAAAAAATTTAGACTAAAGCAGAGGCATGGACACACGAACCAGACTGACAGCTGTCAGGGGGGATGGGAGCAGCCAAAGAACACATGAGCATCACCCGCAGACACAGGCAACCTGTGGTGTGGGCCAGAGGTGGGAGTGGGGCTGGGTAAAGTCGGGCAAAGGGAAGGGAAAATGGTGACATCTGTGATAGTGTCAACAATAAAAATAAAGAATAATAGCCCTGGCTGGTGTGGCACAGTGGACTGAGTGCCAGCCTGTGAACCAAAGTGTCCCTGGTTTGATTCCCAGGGAGGGCACATGCCTGGATTGTGGACCAGGTCCCCAGTGGGGGGCGTGTGAGAGGCAACCACACATTGATGTTTCTCTCCCTCTCTTTCTCCCACCCTTCCCCTTTCTCTACAAATAAATAAATAAAATCTTTTTTAAAAACATTATTTAAAAAAAGAAAAAACATCTTCATGTAAAAAATAAAGAGTAAATACCGGCTGTAAGGCACACCCGGCGGGCTCCTGTCCTTTGGCTCGATGCTTATGCTCTCTTTAGTCACCCGTTCAGGACCAGCAAACCGTCTAAATCTGGGCTGCCAGATTTAGAAAACAAAGCCCAAAGCCAAATATTGTACAGGATACACTAGTGCAAACATTTATTCATTGTTTATCTGAACTTCAAATTTAAGCGGTCATCCTGTGTTGGATCTGCCAGCCCTACACGTGTGCGGGGAGAGACAGGGAAGCAAAGCCCAGGCACTGGGAAAGTAGCTCTAACGAAGATGGTGACAAGGTGAGTGCAGCGACCAGAGGGGACTGACCCCCACCTGTGTTATGTTAAAGGACAGAACGAGCTGAAAAGCACTTCTGTCCCACGGACTGGACATTACGGAGAGACATCTGAGGGCAGGTCCGATTCTGTCACACACTTTTGTCAGGGAAATTAACGTTTTTCCAGACATGAGGGCGCTGCTGCACACAGATTCACAACGGAAGCCAGTGAAGATGTGAAGGGGACACAGGAGACTCATCCCTGACCTGGAAATGCCTGCTTTGCATGTGAAGTAAGGACACCGTCTCATGTTTGTGCTCTGCTTTCATTTCCTGCCTGTGACATCTGTGCCCCCAGCTGTTCCTCACAAGATCCTGTGAGAAGTTATTTGGCAAAACCATTAATTTCTATTATCAATCCCGAGGTCGCCGCAGGTCAGTTCAAAGGCCCAAGAGTTAACAGTGAAGGGACTCCCTCCGAGCGTCCAGCCTGGGGCTGTGGCCACCTGCCCACACTGACTGCTGGACAGCTGAGTTCCCAAATGTGGAGGCCACATATTCGTTTGTTCAACACACAGCTTCACCCAGGCCACCTGCAGGCCACACAGGCCTCAGTTCACACAGTCTGTCCTCTCCATCCGTCCTCACCTCCTCCTCGGTGTGAGGAGTCCGAAGGCAGGTCGGCGCTCCTACAGGCTCCACCATTGCACAGTGAAGCCCAAGGCGTCCCACACTGATTTCTAGCCGCGTGGAATCTACTTGTGTGGGAGGAAAAGTGACCCACACACCCAGTGACGCACGCTGGGACAGTAACTCCGCTTCATGGACCGGACATCACACAGAGACATCTGGGGGCAGATCTGATCATCATATCAAAAATAACGCTGTCTTTTGGGGGCATGCATGTGGCTAACCATCAGCGTGAACTACTGGACGCTTTCCCTCGGAGGTCAGGGGCGGGGCAAGACCAGGACCCGACCACCTGTACTCGAGGTTGCACTGGAGGCGGAGACCAACGCAGGACATGACGACCGGAAAACAGGCGTGAAGCTGCGCGTCTTCACGGGTGGCGTCGTTATGTGCACAGCAGTGCTAAGGGGCCTGAGACGCGACCACCAGGAGTCACGAGTGAGTGAAATGAGTTTCCATCACACGAGGCCAGTGTACAATAAATTACTGTGCTTCCGCGTAATGGCCACAAATGATTGGAGAGGAAATTTAAAACCAACACCCTTTATAAGAATATAAGAAATATCAAACACCTAGGAACACATTTCACAAAAGAAGTGTGAGCCCTATATGCTAAAACCACAAAGAATTACAGAAAGGAATTTTCCGAAACTCTGAAGGCGGGTGCATACAAAATCTATTCGTGGGTTGGAAAACAATGTTTGCTCCCACGTCAGATCTCCCCAAAGCTGCGGGTGCGACACAAGCCCGGACTTACGCCCAGCTGCCTCTCTGCACACACTGACAAGCTCATGCTAAAATGTGCACAGCAATGCCAAGGCCCTAGGTCTGCTAAACCAAGCTGGAACCAGACGGCAGGGGAACAACTTCTCTGATTTCAAGACTCGTTATAAATGTGTAATATTTAAGATTTTGTGGTATAAAGATAAAGTGCAGAAATAAATTCACATACTAAAAAATAATTGTCAACAAAGACACTGAACAGCTCAGTGAGGAAATAAAAGTCTTCAGCAAACGGAGTGGAAATGACTGAGTGAAGAGGCAGCAGACATGAGCCCTGACCCTGTTTTTCACTATTCACAAGTATTAATTTGCTGTGAAGCACATGCTTAAACATACGGCCACAAAAGTTTAAAAAATGAAACAGAAGATCTATGGGACCTTGGAGTGGGCCAAGATTTCTTAGACAGGCCCTCAAAAGTACAACCCATAAGACAAAAACATTAGTCAACTGAACTGCATCAAATTAAAAATATTTTTTCAAAAGACCCCATTATGAATATAAAAGGTAAGGGAAAGACTTTAAAAATATTTGCAACACATATTTTCTAACATTTAAAAAACTCCTATAAATCAATATTAAAAGAGCAAACAATCCAATAAAAATTGAGCAGAGATACTTCACAAGAATATATAAATGTCTATAAGCATGAAAAGGGATGCTCAGAATTATTATTTATCACAAAGATACTAAGTAAAACCATCTTGAGATGCCACTGCCCAATCGCCAGAAAGGCTGAATATATAAATCCTTGTTTCCCAGATATTATTTTAAACAGCTCTTTTTCTTCCTACAGGCTCACCCGTTGCTCAGTTAAGTCACACCTCGGTACGTTCTGTCGAATCTGTCTGTCTGACCTTTGCTCTGACATACGGAAGGCACACGTCTCTTCTGACCTAGGTAGAAACTGGGCTGGTGGCACCATGACACTCTGCTGCTCCCCTGTGTCCTCTGAGGGAAGAACTGCTGCCGAGAACAGGGATGGACAGCCTGCCACCAGAGCCACTTCTCATGGAACAGGTGGCAAGGGGCTGGGGACAACAGGAAGGAGCTAGCAGGAGCCGGGGGAGGGAGCATCTAGTCAGAGGGCATGGGGGAGTTGACTGGCATTTTGAAAAAAATGACTGAAAGCCATGTCCATTTCTGTCACTCAGGCTGCCCTCGGGCTGCCCACACAGGGAGACTGGGACCGAGACAGTCTCCAGGCTGCAGGGGAGGACAAGACCCAAACAAGGACGAAGAAAGTACCGGCCACCTGTGCCTCCAAAGCACCCCAGGAACCCTTTTCAGAGACGACAGCTGCAGGTTAGAGCTAGACTTTCCCGGGGAGAAAATGGGTCTGCAAATCCCGGTGAGTCCAGGCTTCTTGGAAACCCGGCTTGAAATCTAAACCACAGGTAACGAGGATGAGGATGGAACGCAAGGTGAGTTCATGGAAGCCACAGAAGCCCTCGCTGGCCTGGAGAAGGGTGTCGGATGGATTGCAGTCAGGACCCTGGCCCTCATGTGTGTGCACACAGGTGTGGCCATGGGCAGGGGTGGCAGACAGCAGAAACAGGAGGCGTGGCTGCGCTTGCCTCTGCATCCTGTTTGGGGCTCCTGGGAGGAAACCACCTCAGAGGTGTCCAGCCATAGGATGGCATGGAAATGGCAGCAGGGCAGGCCACTGGGAGAAGAGTCCCCTCACCCTAGGCCTGCGCTGGGGGGCATACAGATGTTCCTGCATGTCCAGTGTGACAGTCTGGTCTGACCTTGCAGGGAGGAACCTGAGCCAGCAAAACAGGACATCAGAACAAACAGAACAGGGTGGGACAGCACCCAAGTAACAGGTCAGGGGCAGGGCAGTTCCAGAACTAGAGAGCCACGGGACAGAGACACCCAATGAGAGAAGGAAGGAAGTAGAGCAGTTCAAAGTAACCAATTACAAGACTACTTCCCCTTAGTGTGGTTTTTTCTTCAAAAACCCTGCACAGAACCACCCGGGTGGGAACTGGTCTCAGCTCCTCTACTTCCCCTCTCTCGCTCCCGAGAGACCCCTTTTTCAATAAACCCCTTGCTTGGCTATTAGCTCACTGTCTTCTCGTGGTTTCTCAGTGGCTCCGATCTCACATGGTGGGGATCACAGGACTGTAGAGGGGACTGGTCATTAGAAGGGCCTGGGGCTGACGAGAGGACATTGCTGGGTGTGGCAGGGACAGGATCCAGAGTAGCAAGTGCTGGCATCCACCAGGTGGGACCTAGGAGATACACAGCACACACGCTGGGCTGGGAGACCACTTTACAAAGATTAGTGGGACCCAGGTGATGGCACCAAGACAGGAGCCCCCTGCACACTGACACCGTCCTGGGAGGTGGGGGAGACAGAGCAGGGCCCACTGAGTGTGAACTTTGATTTGCTTCAATGTAGAGTCTGGATTCACTGAAAGGGGGATGGGCTTCGAATGTGAAAGAATCCAAATCTCCTTGACCAGGCAGAACTCAGCATGGAATTCAGAGCTCAGTAAAATTCATTTTCAGCAACAAAAGCTGTATCTTGGCTTCTGGTCAAGATGGCAGCCCAGGTAAATGCGGTAGTTGCTTCCTCCCACAGCCGCACCAAGATGACAACTAGACTACAGAACCACCATCACTCAGAACTGCCTGAAGTTGAGCTGAACGGAAGTCCTGCAACTAAGACACACAGAAGAAGCCATATTGAGACTGGTAGGAGGGGCAGAGACATGGAATGGGCTGGTCCCATACCCTCATGGTGGTTAAAAATCAGGAGGAACATCTCAGTGTGGAAGACCCTCCCAGAGCAAAGGGTCCCAGCCCCACACAAGGGCTCCCAGATCAGGGTTCTAGCGCCAGGAATAGAAGTCCCCATAACTACTGACTGTGAAAACCAGTGGGGGTGGTGGCTGAGTGAGGCACAGGCTTCTACGGTCCCAGGCATTACTCTTTGGGTGCACAAGGATTTACTCAGACACACGCAGAGCTCCAGTGCTGGGGCAGCAGCTCAAAGGGCAGCAGCTTGAAAGATGCCGGGACCTAAAGGGAGGAACTGGATTGTCTGACTTCAGGGCGAGGGCTGTAAGGGAAGCTTTCTCCCAGACAGAAGTGCTGGCAGAGACCATTGCTCCTTTGCTGAGCCTCCTCTAAGAGCTGGCAGGTGGGTGTCATACCTGAGTTTTCATCAACCTGGCTATCACTGTTCACCTGCCCTGCTGATTCCCTGAGACCCTGCCCCACTGAACTTACAGGCCCACTCAAGGCATTTCCAGCGGCTTTTCCATATAAATGTCCTGTGTTGGCTCATGCTGCAGACTTTCCTAAAATCCCTCACATAAGCAGTGTGTGACCTCAGCTAAGGGACCTTTCTGTAAGTGGCCCTAGGCCAGGCACCAAAGGCATCTGGCCGTGGTTTACAGCTTGGCCTTTCCTGAGCACCTCCAAGTTCCACAAGTAGCAGCCATCTGCAAATCTCTTTGTAGCTCATGCCAGCTGGCCGCAGACAGGGCCCAGGTGGTGGCTGACCTTGGTTGGCACCTCACACAACTTCAAGTGTACCAATGTGCACTTCATGGGGATGCCAAAAGGAGAAGAGAGAGAACAAGAAATTGAAAACCTATTAGAAAAAATAATGATGGAAAACTTCACTAACCTGGTGAAGGAAACAGATACACAAGTCCGGGAAGCACAGAGAGTCCCAAACAATATGAACCCAAAGAGGATCACACCAAGACACATCATGATGGAAATGCCAAAGGTTAAAGACAAAGAGAGAATCTTAAAAGCAGTAAGAAAAAAGCACGTAGTTATCTAAAGGGGAGCTCCCATAAGACTATCAGCTGATTTCTCTACAGAAACTTTGTAGGCAAGAAGGGACTGGCAAGAAATAGTCAAAGTGATGGAATCAAGGACCTACAACCAAGATTACTCTACCCAGCAAAGCTATCATTTAGAAGCAAAGAACAGATAAAGAGCTTCCTAGACAAGAAAAAGCTACAGGAGATCATCACCAACAAACCAGTATTATAAGAAATGTTAAAGGGTCTTCTTTAAGAGTAAAAAAAAAAAAGATAAAAATATAAATAACAAAATGGCAATATATACATATCTATCAACAATTACTTTAAACGTAAATGTATTAAATGTGGCTGAATGGATAACTAAGTAAGACCCTTACGTATGCTGTCTACAAGAGACTCACTTCAGATTGAAAGACACACACAGACTGAAAATAAAGGAATGGAAAAAGACACTTCATGAAAATGAAAAAAGAAACAGGCAACAACAAACCCAAGCAAAAAAAGCGGGGTTAGGGATACTAACACCAGACAAAACAGAGTCTGAAACAAAGGCTTTATAACAATAGACAAAGAAGGATCCAGCAATTCCACTTCTGGTCTTTCTCCACAGAAACCGAAAACATTCAATCAAAAAGACAGACGCATCCATATGTTCACTGCGGCATTATTTGCAACAGCCAAGATATGGAAGCAACCTAAGTGTCCTTCAGTAGATGGATGAATAAAGAAGAAGTGGTGCCTATCTGCAACGGAATACGACTCAGCCACAGAAAGGATGCAGTCCTGCCGTCTGCAACAACGTGGATGGACCTGGAGGGTACTTGTGCTGAGTGGAATAAGCTGTACAGGAAAAGGCAAAGGCCTCATCATCTCATATGTGGCATCTAAAAATCAAGCAGAACAGAAAGTTTCATAGATACAGGGAACGTTGTGACGGTGGCTGACGGGGCGGTTTGGCAGATGTGTAAAAAGCGGTGAAGGGTGGTTAAGGAACAGTCATGGATATAAAGCACAGCACAGGGAACAGAGTCAGTACGTGTGACATTGGGTTGATCAAAAAGCCCGTTAGTTTTTCCATATGATGGCTCTATAGTGCTTAGTTGTCTTTATGTTCTTTCAAAACGATTTTGTTAGACTGTACTGTGACAGCTGTCACTCCAGCGTGCATTTAAAAAGAATTTATCAAACTTGAATTTCTGTGCAGCCAGTTTCATATTGAAGATGGAAGATACATAACATTTCAGTGGACTATGCTTTGTGATTTCGAGAAAGGTAAAAATGCAACTGAAATGCACACAAAAAAGATTTGTGCAGTGTGTGGAGAAGGTGCTGTGACTGATCGAATGTGTCGAAAGTGGTCTGTGAAGCTTCTTGGTGCTACTGACCTTTCTGGCCAAGGAATTCTTTGCTGTGGGACTGTCTGACGCACTGGAAGGTGTTTAGCAGCACCCCTGGCCTCTGCCCACTAGAAGCCAACAGTGGGAGAGAGCTGACATGCTCAAAATATCCAAATCAATAAAGTTATTAGTGAAAATGAAAAACACGTGTCTTTTATTTTCAGAAAAAACATAATGGATTTTTTGGGCCAACCCAGTAACTATGCACGGTGTCAGATGGGCACGAGGTTTATTAAGGCGATCACTTTACAAGTTATATAAATGTCTAATCACTGAGTTGTATACCTGAAACTAACATCATATGGTACATCAACTGTGACTGAAAAAATAAACAGTCATTAAAAACAAAAGAACATCACATCTCTGTATACCTAACCCGTCACATGGCAATTAGCTAGCAGAATCACAAGACATTGGAGACCGTGGTGCCACGTCACTTTTATCAACAGCAGATTTGTGCGTGACTGTGTACAGGTGCCCTAAAACATCCTCTAACTTCCTAGCCAGCTTCGGGCCAAGGGCAAACTGTCTTATTTAGAAGACGCACTTTAGACAAACAAAGCTTATTTAATTCTAGACGTCTCTCTGTGCACTCCTTAAGCAGTTCCTGTTCGGTTTATGGCAGCTGAGGCACGCCACTGACTCCCAGAGCACTCATTCCATGAAAACGCAGGTAACAAGTTATAGAATAAGAGTCTCAAGTACTGGAGCACGGCTATTTTCTCCCTGTGGTTCTGCAGCCCTGGACCTCCTCTTCACCTCCGAGAAGAGCTGTGGGCTCTGTGACCACAGGCCTGGATGGGCGGAGTGGAAGGAAACTGCAGCTGGACCAGGCAGAGCTGGCTGCAGGGCTTGGCAGCGTTGCTTCAAAGAGGAGCAGTGGGGGAAATGCCCCCTTGGCACCTGGGAGGTTAAGTCTGGGCCAGGTGTCATCCGCTGGGGAGAACAGCAGCTCAGTTTGGTGCCACCCTCACTGCGCAGCCTTCCCTGGCGCCTCTCAGGCTGGCTGAGTGCCGTCTGTCACCCCAATATGATGCCATGTTATGACTGCCTGCTTCTTCGTGTGTCCAGGGCTGTGACGGGGGTGGTAAGCTTTGGTTTAATAACCTTTGGTAGTAATACTGGTGCCTTGCACACCGCACCAAGTACAATCAGAGCCTAATGAATGAGAACAGGAAGGGAGGGGGGAGGGGAGGGGAGAGGGAGGAAGGGGGAAGGAGGAGGAGAAGGGAGAACAAAAGAAGAGAGCAATAACAGAAGACAAAAATAAGGAGATAGAGCTCTAGGCCTCTTTGCCAGAGACTCTGACCCTAAGACTTCGTTCTGGCCTGACACTGACTTGGAACTCTCCGGTGCCCCCACCTCACTAAACTCTCCTTCATCTGCACTTGCCAGAGTTGAGTGGAAGATCATCATGCTTTTTTCAGTTGCCCTCCCCAGCCCGACGTCTCGCATAATAGAGTTATTCTGGGTCCCACAAGCACGACCTTGCATGGGAAGGTCGGCTTTTCCAGTCGGCGAAGGACAAAGGGAGAGTGCGCCATAGGCAGTTTGGCCTGCTAAATATAGAGCGCACTTTAAAATGCAGTCTTGGCTGCTCTCGGCCTCTGGAAAGCCCTGCCATTCACTGCCAAGGGCAGAGGACTGGATTTTCCTGGACTGTGAGAGGGCTCAAGGACCTACGTGGCATTGAAACAGATCGTTCATCAGACTGAACTTCACCTTTCCATGGAAAATTCCCAGCGCCCATCCTGCACTGGCCCCATGCCCCTGCGGGCTGGCCTCTACCCGCTTTAGCACCTGTCCCAGCAGCCTGCCCTGCTAAGCTGGTTTTACAAAGAAAGTGAGCACCAGGCCTCAGTGTCACTGGGTCACTGCCCCGGCGTCACTGCCCGAGCATTACTGAGGGTGAAGGCATCTCGAGGAAAGAGGGTGTCGCTGTGAGAAGAGAACTGGTCACCTGAAATGAGGACTCTGTGACAAAATGACAGGTCCTAGCAAAGAAAGAACAGACTGTTTTTAATGGCACTAAATTGCCTGGAAGCCTGTAAAGCAAATTCTTCACTGGCTGGGCCACCCAATGCCACTTGGTAGTCCCTGAAGATAACGGCAGAAAGTGGAAGTCACCAGGGAGTTACTTCTCTATCGTTTTGGGCTTTACCCTGTAGCCTATCATGTGGCTTCCTTATCATTTTAGGCTTTTACCCTGTAGCCTATCATGTGGAAAGTGGAAGTCACCAGGGAGTTATTTCTCTATCATTTTGGGCTTTTACCCTGTAGCCTATCATGTGGCTTCCACCCCCAAAGCCAGGGAAAGCCGGTGCTGAGTTGAAGCCGAAGGGGTGGGCCTCTCTGCCGCCTCAATGGGCTGTCCAGGCAGAGGACACGGAGAACAACCTGACTGGGAACTGCAGTGTCCAAGCCTCTCGCCTGGACAGACGGGGTCCCTTATCATAAAAATAAAAAACAGGCACTACATCCATCTATGCTTGCATCACCGCACTGAATTACGCTGCAGGGAAATTCCCTTCAGCGACGCAGTGCAGCTCCCACTGCAAAGGCGTCTGGGAAATGCTGAGCTCTCTGTGACTGTTGAACTCTGCCACATCACACTTGGCAGGCCACCCAGGAAGCCAGAATGCCACCCAGAGACGAACATCATGCCCCAGGAGGGAGGCTAATGAATGTACAGAGAATAATAACTGCCTGATGTTATCTGTTAGCTTAGGAATGCACTGCTCTCTCTGGTGGTCATATGGTTTGCTATTAACCCCTTTAAAAAGGGACCCTGTCCTGGCAGGGCTGTGGATTCTCCCAGGGTGGCCACCCCTGGGAGCAGCTGCTTTGCCCATGTATGTGCTTCTACTATTAAACCTCTTATGAATTTGAATAAGGCCATGAGTCAGTTCTTTGGAACAGATCCTGAATTTAGACTTCTGGGGCTTTCCCCCAACATGTGTGCAAAGAAATCACAGAAAGAGGGAATCAGGTAAAAACACAGTTGTGCAAGGCAGGGTTTCACTGTGAGCTCCAGGGTCTGGGGACCTCTGTCACCACTCATAGCAGGGTGACGCTGGGCAGGGAGATCGCCTTCTCTGCCTCCTCTGGAAGACCGAGATGGTAATAATGCTCATTCCTGGGCCAGTCTGAAGATGAAGTGAATTAACAGCATGTAAAGTGCTCAGAAACAGGCTCAGCACATAGTGCGTGGTTGATAAACAGCTGTTTCCGTGAATGCAGACCACGGGCCAATTTAAGCCTTGGTTGTGCAGACAAGGACAGGGACAGGTACAGAGGGAACGCACATTTCCTGTTGTCACTCTGGCCAGAGGCCAGGACCAGAGGTCGAGAAGCAGCTGCCCCCCCAACCCCAGGCAAGCCCACCCAGATTCTGAGGGCGATGTGTACTGGGTGTGCTTGGAAAATGATTTCTCTTCTTTGCGTGAGCAGAACTGGATGTCTCGTGCGCTGAACCATGACCTCTACGCCTGAGTCCTCCTTTCTAGAGAACTTCAAAGACCTGGTGGCAGGCAAGCTAGAGGGTGCCAGAGCTCAGGTGCTCAGGGACCCAGAGACTTCCCAGATGGGGCAGGGCAGGTACTCGCTGGGTTTCTGACTGTGGACCCAGTGACAAAAACCTGGAGCAGTTTTCATAGACATGTCCCAAGTGCTTCCCTGGAGGGACCAAGCTCCTCACGCCAGCAGTGCTGGGTCCAGGTCGCAGGGCCGGTGAGGTCTGACCAGGCAGCCCAAGCACAGTGTGGCCAATGTGTCACTTCTTTGGGATAGGCAGGGCGACGGCAGCAAAGGGATCCCTGTCCCATGCTGGGGGAGTGGAGTGTTTGTCCACTGTCCAGAACAAAGCACTGCAGGTTCCAGAAGGAAACTCTGTTCCCAGAGGCCGTTAAAGACCCCTCTGGGCAGCAGAGGGGCCCCTTCCACTCAGGGAAACAGTGTTGGGAGAGTAGGGGGAGGAGCCTGGGAGAGTAGGGGGAGGAGCCTGAACAGAACTGCAGATGTGCACGGGCCTCACTGCACACGCACTCACGCAGCGCCAACTGGTCAAAAGGCACTGTGCTGGGGACTCTTGTGGCTCAGATTTTCTTTGGCAAGACAGTGACCATCTAGAAACAGTCAGCAATGAAGGCACGGCCAGCAGCCAGGCAGTCCCAGAGCAAGGCCTGTCACCAATGGAAGGGCCTCCCGCCATGCTCTGGCGCTCTGGAAAAGGTTCCCTGGAAGTGGTCCTCTGGACACAGAATCTCCAGTGCGTAGCCCTGCCTACTAGGGAACACGTATAGGCTGAGGCCAGACTGAGGGGTCCAAGTCTGCGCAGAGTAATGCTGTGGACAATTTCTCCTGCCACATCTCTGAAGTTTGCTGAGCTCCCTATTGGGAGAGGATCATAGAAAAGAAGGGAGGGGTGTCCAGCATGAAGAGAAAAAGGTTGCAGGTTCGATCCCCAGTCAGGGCATATAGTATCTAGGTTTTGGGTTCAATCCCCAGTCAGGGTGTGTATGGGAGGCAACCAATGGATGTTTCCCTCTCACATCGATGTTTCTTTCTGAAATCAATAAAAATATACCCTCTGGCGAGGATTAAAAAAGAGGTTTAATAAAATCATATTTTGTAATAAAAAGTAGGACACAAGAAGGAAAGGAAACAAGGAAGAGAGGGTGAGAAGGGAAGGCAGGGAGGGCAGCGAGAGAGAGGCGGTGAGTGTGTGACGCGCGCTGCGTGAGACACGGCGTGGCCCTGGCCCCCTGTGCGGGACCAGGGGCGAGCTCACCCTCCCTGGGCAACGCGCAGGCGCCAGTGGGGTCTTCTCTGCAGCGGCTACACCTGCGTCTGGGGATTAGCGCCATAAATGGTGTAGTCAGGGAAACCAGAACGTTATTAATAATTTTTAAAGCCTTTTCTTTGTTTTCCTCTCCCTCTTCTAAAATCTTTAAATCCATTAGCCCAGCAACATGGAATTAATTACAGCCCCAAGGAGAAGTCTGGGATCGCAGCGCAGAAGGTGGTTTAATAATGCCTCCAGGGCAGAGTGTCTGTCTTGATTAAAAGCAAGTGCTTTAAGGTTAAAGTTAGAGGATTATTGTTACAGAGCTTTAGAAAGAATAAGTGGTTTTCAGGATTAAATGTTTTAAAAATTACACCAAACTGCCATTTACAAGACTGATGTAGAACCAACACCGAGAAGATCTTCGGGTTCCCCCAAAGCAACTCTCCTCGCAAGAAAGTATTAGGACACTTTCCTTTGATGGTAACGACTTATTTATTTTTAAATGTGTGTGTGTGTTTAAGATTTTGTTCATTTTTGGATAAAGGGAGGGAGAAAGAGGAGAGAAACACCAGTGTGCGGTTGCCTCTCGCGCGCCCCCCCTGGGGACCTGACCTGTCCTGCAACCCAGGCACCAGCCCTGACGGTTTGGTTCGCAGGCCGGGGCTCAATCCCCTGAGCCCTGCCAGCCGGGGCTCATGGTTACAATTTAGAGAAGATTCAGATTGTTTCTGCAAAAACCTACATCATATGAAATTCTTACCATGTTTGTTAAGGCATTTTTGGGGGAGAAAACATTGGTCCATGGGTGCAACTGTAAAAATCATTTTTTTTCTGAGATCAGACGAGACCGGGCGCATTCAAGCTGGTTTGGCAGTAGAAAAAAATCAATGGTTTTAGAAAACTGAAAAAATCCACAGAAGACCCTTCAAAGAAGACAAAATGAGTTCAAGTAAAGAAACAAAGCATCTATTCACAAGCACCATAAATCCAAAAATCGGAGGAACTATGACTACATATCACGCAGTAACAGTTCACTAGATTTTTACCCACAGGACGGCCAGAATAAAGGCAGCAAGGGCACAGCCTCGCAGCTGCACTCCGGCGGCTGGAGGTCTGTGAGCCGCATCCTCACGGCCCACAGCAAAGGCAGCCCTCCCTCAGCCTGTGGCCCCGCAGTCTCTGCTGCGTGCGCGCCTCTGGCAGGCAGGACCACCTTACGCATACACAGATCTCATCGAGGTCACGTATTTTGCTGTGTATAATGCGCTCCCGTGTAAAATGCGCACCCATGTTTTTGGCCCAGATTTTCAGGGGGAAAAAATCTTCCATTTTAATTTTTTAATTCAACTGCTTATTTATTTATATTTAGAAACAAACCCGATGATCATATTCCAGGGTGTTATTTTGCATATGGATATCATTATTGCTTTCTAGAGTTACACTTGTAACACATAAGCATATATAAAATAATTAAAAACATTTATATAGATATGGAATTAGTACTACCCATGTATAATGCACATCCTTATTTTTCCCTCAAAATTTTGGGCAAAAAAATACACGTTATACAGAGCAAAATACAGTAATAAAGGAGACCCGTCTCTCGGGAACAGCGGCCCTACCTAAATACACACTCTAAGCCTGTTGTTTTAACTCCTGTATCTGAGGCCAAGCCTCCCCCGCACCCTTGTTGGAGTAGCTCATACGTTCTGATGTCAATCTTTTTTTAAGTCCAATTTCAACTTGTAAGTGTGTCCCATATTCTCTCATCCATGATGAAGCACTTTTCATACTTCTTGCAGCATCACACTACAGTCTCCTATAACGGTAAGCATCTGTGCGGGGGTAGGAGAAGCAGGCACGACATTTGGAAATGAATGACCAGGACACCTCGAATCCCTCACCTGTGAAACACAGAAACAGCATCTGAGGCACAACACCACGGGAAGATGAGTTTGTGTGCGTCAGAACGAGACGCCAGAGGCCACTGCAGGCATTTTAACAGAAAGGGGTTAGGGGTACAGGGGACCAGGTGCCCGGGGGATGGTCAGAAGGACCCGCAGAACCACAGTGGAAGTCGCTGCTAACTCTGCCACGGTCAGGCGGCTGGGGGCTTGGGAAGCCAGTGTTCTGCCTGGTACTCTTGGGGCTGCACCACTTGGCTATGATCTCGGGACGCATCGGCAGGCCCGTGCCAGCTGCTGGCCTAGTCACACAGGGCCTGCGAGACCTAGTACGGCCGCGCTCCAGCTGCTGAGCTCTGCTTCCAATTCATATCCTGTACAGGAAATTATCCATGTTTACAAGGAAACTGTAATTTCTTTCAGGCTTCCTTTAACTGTTTCTGCTTTTTCAACTCGTACGTTCTAGGAAATTTCTAGGTCCCTAATAAACTTGGAGAGCCCAACATTATAATATAATCACACCCATTTGGGGATTTTCAACTTTCGTGTATTACTTTTTTTTTTTGCACATCTTTATTCTCTATTTTTATTCTTTAAACCATTTTTTATTTTTTGACTACACTTGACCTATTATTATATCAGTTTCAGGTGCACCCCGCAGTGATTAGGTGTTATATAACTTACTAAGTGATCATCCCGATAAACCTCGTACCCATCTGAACAATAAAATGGCAATAAATATATATATGTATCGACAACTGGATCTAAAAACCAAAATATATGAACAAGCACAACAGAAGCAGACTCACAGATACAGAGAACAGCTGGTTGCCAGAGGGGAGGCGCTTTGGGGGATGGGTGGAAAAGGCGAGGGGACAGAAGTACAGACTCATGGTTACAGAACAGTCGCGGGATGTAAAGCACAGCACAGGGGATGCAGTCAATAATATTCTAATAACTACATATAGAGTATTACTTCTTTGAAAGAATGAAACCGCTTTTAGATGAGACCACTCTTTTAGTGTCTTTTTTTAAATTGATTTCAGACAGAGGGGAAGGGAGGGGGGAGAGAGGGAGAAAAACATTGACATGAGAGAGAAACAATGATCGGTGGCCTCCCACCTGGGGATTGAACCCGCAGCCTAGGCATGTCCCCTGAATGGGAATCGAACCAGCGACCTGTCTGTCTAAAAGGACAACACTCAACCAAGCCACACCAGCCAGAGCTGACATATTACTTTTAAAGTCTTAATTTTGAAGCATTATATCAATAAGAAGCACAAAATACCTTACTCAAAAAACATTTGGGTTTTTTAAAAACTAAATTTATTATTAAAATTAAAATTAAATTTAAAATTTTGAAGAAGGAATTAGAACAAAGAAACACGAGAAAACCTTCCCTACTTAGCAGCTTGGTTAAAATCATTTTCATATATTTTATTAAAAATTGCATTTCCTTATCAAACACTTTTCTGTATTTATGTTAAGACATGTTAGAAAGCACAATCTAGTCCGGGGGGTTATCTGCTCCCCTTGACCCCAGTGGGCCCACCTGTAAGGGCATTAGGTTTGTGATCTGCAGTGCGGGTCTGCCAGGGCTCAGTAAGTGGGCCCGAAACGTGGCCCGGTGCTCCCGGCACTGCCTCGGTCTGACCTCGCTGGCTGCCCGGCCCTGTACCCCTGTAACCATCCCCACCGTTCCTTCAGTGGGAAGGCTCTTTTTTTTTAACAGACCTCCAGCTTCTTTATCCTCCTGACCTCAGAGACAAAACCAAACAAGGTGAGGTTGGCTGACTGATCTGTTCAGGGTTTCTGTTTCCCTTCCCCATCACACAGGATGTCCAGTGCTGGAGGAGGGCGACTCTGGGGACAGCTGTAAAGTGGCTGCCTGAGCAGCAGTGCGCCCCCCAGGACACACCGATGGGTCTCGGGGCGCCTGGGGCCTAGAGTTACGCAGCTGGGACAGAGTGCGGACTATTGCGGGCCTGACTCCCGAAGGCTGCCTGAGTCATGAAACCCAAAGCACTCCGTCGGAAAGCACACTCGCCAGGGCCCAGCCCCCTCTGGCCCTCTGCCTTGCTGCCACAGGGAGTGGTGAGACTTGTAAAGACCTGACTCACCCAGATATGACTTACTCTGCACTGTAAGTGTCCAGTTTACGGATGTGTCACCAGGGCCTATGCCAGCCGGAGCCCGTTCCTGTGAACCTGCCATCAGGGGCCCCCTTTCCTGGGAGCAGCACCACAGGCAGGTCTCGACGTCCCGCAAAGCCGCTCTGGGGGCTCTGGGAGCTCCATGACCATGGAGTCAGAGTCAGGAGGGTTGCTGAACAATCCCTCTGGGGGCTGCAGCAGTGGCGGCCCCTCCCATAGGACCAGGGGACCCCTGCAGTCAGTCAGTAGGGAGACAGTTTGGATGCAGGGAAGGTGAAGGACGGAGAGGAGGACCACACAGAGCCCGTACCTCTGCCCAGCACTACCGGCTTCTCAGCCGCTGTCCTCAGTGGCACTGGAATGCAGCCCCAAGGAGTGGCTTCTTGATTCAATTTTACACAAAAGCACAGCCTCAGTAGCCAGAGCCTGGAATCCTGTCACATCACGGCCCACCCTGAGTGGAGCCCTGGGCCGGACGACTGCCTGGTTTTCTGTCTGAGCCTCAGTCTGGCCCTGACAGAGGCTTAAACATCAGCGTCAGCAGCAGCGTAGAAGGCTGACTCAGAACACACAGCCCGTGGGCTGAGAAGAAAGGTCAGCCCTAAAAACAAAGTCATCACAGGCCCGGGTGGCTTTACTCTGCTAGAGAGGGAGGGTCAGGCTGGCAGGGCTCAGCTAGGAACCCTGTGAGAGTTGGGAGCCCAGGGGACCTGGGCACCCGGGGCACCCAGGCCTCCCTGGCAGGGGTGTGAGGGCAGCAAGTAAACCCAAGGTGACACACAGACGCTCTGCCGCTCGCGTTGCTCACACAGGCGGGGCATTTGCATTTCAGGTGTGGCATGTGTTCACATTTCTCAGGATTTAAGAGTGACGCAGAAAAACAGGTCACCCCAGGGAGGAGTGAAAGCAGCACCCCCAGAGGCCTGCTGGGTGCCTGGCTCTGTGCTCAGAGCAGCCTGGGAGCCCTGGGGTGCACCAATCTGTCCACGCCACTCACTGCCAACGGGTGTGCACACACTCACACTAACCCGTGAAAGCATCAGGGAACGACCGGAATGTAACCTGGTCTCCATGGAGCTCTCACGCTGAGGAATTCAGGAGCTGACTTTTCTCTGTGGGAGAGACATTTCTGTGCACCCTGTAGTGAGGACACTGGCACCGTCTCCCCTTCACCTTGTCGGTGCACAGGAAGCACGAGGACAGTGGCAGCTCCTGGTTTCTAAAGGGCTTCCCTAACCTCAGGAGAGACAGTGCAGACGTTCCTGACCTGCCCAGCTCTCCCGCTGCCTGCAGCCCTGTCCAGGCCCTGAGTGCTAGTCTGTAGGAGGGCTGGCCCCACCCCCCAGGTCTGGACAGGTCTTTGTCCTGCGGCCGCTCCCTGGAGTCTCAGGAACCGTGGACCCTCTGGCTGTGGATGGGGGTGTTGTGGGGGGCAGCTCCTGCCTGGCAAAGCCCAGTCTTTGAGCCCCACTTGTTTCTGTGTCAGTCAGCCTCCAAGAAACCAATTCCTCAATCATGCGCCAGGATACCTTTCTTTCATGCAACCTACAACCCACTGACCAGCCCCAAGCTAACACAGCTCAGGGTTAGAGGAGACTTATTCTCCTAGTCAGTGCCCAAGCCTCAGAATGGAGACTCCCTTACCCTCGCCCTAACAGTGGGTTCAAGGACAGAAATAGTTCAAATAGTAAGTTTTTTTG
Source organism: Macrotus californicus (assembly GCA_007922815.1). Taxonomy (NCBI): domain Eukaryota; kingdom Metazoa; phylum Chordata; class Mammalia; order Chiroptera; family Phyllostomidae; genus Macrotus; species Macrotus californicus. The sequence continues at coordinate 26,077 of VMDR010008964.1, forward strand.
ACAGATGTCTTTCCCTATGGGAATTCTATTCACAGTATCACCCACTATACTCAGAGTCTTGCTGCTTTTCAGAGGGTGGAGGTTTAAAGGGGGACAGGCATTGGACTATGGGCGGGGTTGCTCATCTCAGACAGAGGGAGTGGGAGGGTCCGCATAATCTCTATAGAACAGATGCCTTTGCCTGCGATTCCTTTAGGAAATACTCATTGAGCCCCGACTGGTGTGGCTCAGTGGGGTGGGCATTGTCTTGCCATGCAAAACGTGGTTGATTTGATTCCTGGCCAGGTCCCCGGCCGGGGGTGTGTGAGAGGCAACCGATTGATGTTCAGTATATCTTGTGCATTGATGTTTCTCTCCCTGTCAGTCTCCCTCCCTTCCCCTCTCTCTAAAAATAAATAAATAAAATCTTAAAAAAAAAAAGAAACACTCATCGATCACCCTCCAGATCTGGGGACATGGGGGAGAACAAGCCCACACCCCGTTCTGTGGAGCTTACATGCCGTAGTGGAGACAGACAACAAACAAGTAGACAAGTGGACGTTTTTAAAACTGCAAAGTGCCACAAAGGAAATGAAGAGAGTGACGAGATGGGGTAATCTAACATAGCCTTCCAGTATGAATGAATCAAAATTGTATGCATTTTTGCCACATCAGCAAAAAAACTACATTTCGGTGTGCCGCAGAATGTTAGCAATTAGTGAATGTGTGCCACCAGACGAAAAGGGTTGAAAATCGCTAGTCTGGGTGACGAAGAGGGCACTACTGTTTTTGTTTCTTTCCATGGATTTAAGACGCCTCAATGATACCGTTAAGAAAGAAAGAAGAACAACGTACTTACCATTGTAAATTGCCATTGATTGTAAAACACATTTTGATTCGAGATACTCAAATGTGTTCAAATACAGGCCTTAGCCTCAGTGTAATACATTAATTCAAAAGCCTAGAAGTGAACAAAGGCTTGAGCAAATGCAAAGAATCTGATGTGTCTGCAGCTAGTGAGCTGACGGAGAAACAGGTATGAAGTTTCAGGAGGTAAAAGAATCAACCCCGGGGTTTGGGTTTAAGCGTAAAGGCAGGACGCCCTCTGCTGAGACAGAAGAGACTTTGTAGCTGCCAAGACATCTGCTTCGGGTCTGCCTTACATATTTCAAGGGGCAATTACAAGAAGGCGGGGGAAAAGAGACCTAATATTCCTCTGAAACTCAAAGCTTATGAAAAGGCTTTTGTCCCACGCCTATCAGGAGCCCAGGGAGCCCTGAAGCTGAGAGCTGAAGAAACTGAATAAGGTCATACGGAATTTTATGTCACAACACACTATACCACCACGATTAGCAAACTGCTGCCATGCCAGGGAATGCTTCCACCCTTCATTCTGATAAAAAGAGACAGAATTGGCACGTCATCTACAAAGCCAAGTTCCCTCACGATTTACAGCCGTTTCGCAGACAAACCATTTAGAGCAATAAATTTCTCATTGGGGACACTGGCCAGCATAATGGTCGTGTCGATATGGCATGTTTATACCAAATGCCACTGCACATATCATGTCATTGTAATGCTGTGACCTTCCCAAAAGGCAGGTGGGGACTGGAACTATGACCTGAAAGTATATAGATCAGAAAACTGAAGTCTGGCTCCTAATGACATGCGCAGGTGCGGGCGGAACTGGAACTGGAAGTTAGACTTGATCTCGACCTTGCAGCCCTGGTTCTTGGCCCCAGATGCTAAAGCCCTTGGTTTTTATGTCCCTATTGTCATTGTCCCACCCCCAGGCACTATTTTTGTTCTCTTTTTTAAAAAGATTTTATTTATTTTTAGAGAGAGGGGAAGGGAGGGAGAAAAAGAGGGAGAGAAACATCAATGTGTGGTTGCCTCTTGCATGGCTCCCCAATGCGTGGTTGGGGACCTGGCCAGCAACCCAGGCATGTGCCCTGACTGGGAATCGAACCAGCGACCCTTTGGTTCACAGGCCCATGCTCAATCCACTGAGCCACACCTACCAGGGCGCTATTTGTGTTTCTACAGTAAGATGAAGGACTGTCCATCCCCAGGCTGTACTTTCTTAAGTACACTCTGCTAAAGCCTTCTGCTCCCACAACCGAAAGTGACAAAATACACGTGTGGCCAAGGCCACTGGCGCCCCAGGGTAATGAGGGCTGACGCTATGTTCTGGAAATAGACCAGCCTTAGTCTTTGAAAGGCTTCCGAACAAAGGTTAGCTGATCCTGCTCTCTGTCTCCAAATACTCTGTCCCAGAACATACTGTCTCCCTGCCCTCCAGGAAGTGTTTCCATGTTTATTTTTTAGGAAAGAGGGAGAGAAAGTGCTTTTTCACACATTAATGAACATTAAGCCAAATGGCTTTAAAGCCTGGCTAATAATTAGATTTCCTTGGAGAGCTTTCAAATAACAAGGTCACTATATTTTTACTATATTGAAATCTCCGTATTTATTCATTAGACTCTCTGGGGGTGGGGGTAAGTGGAGAAATTTGATTATTTCTATGCTCCCTGGTAATTCTGGTGGCTATCCTTTGGGGAAGTGCAGCTTGGAGCAGCCCTGCCAAAACGATGTGGCCATTCCTGGAGCAAGCGCTCTATCCCCCTCCTTTTCTCACCCCTACAGACTCTTAGATATCAAATTATCTCCTTGTTCCTATAAATTATCAACTCTTCACCTTCATGGTTCCTCTCGACCTAATTAAGACTCTAGAGCCCTGGTCCTACGGAACCAGAATCACTGGGGAGATGGCCTGAGAGTCTGGTCTGTTAGCATATGTTTTAGGTCGGGACTTCCCAACCAGCGCACCACAAGTGAATCAAACAAGACAGAGATGCCCCCGGCTTCCTAGTGGCGGGTACAAAGGCAGGCCCTCGGCTGGTGGCAGTCCTCCTGTATGAATGCTGCACCCACACGTCCCAGATGCCTTCCCAATGGACGCCAAGGGGTGACAAAGGTTGGGAGGCGCTGCCCTAGGCAATCTCTAGACACAGTCCAGCTGAGGACAGACCACTGTCTCGTGCTGGTGCCCCCTGCCCTCCAGTCTGGGCCAGCGTCCTTCCTCTCCACCCCACAGACTCGGCTAGGGCCATCTCTACCCACAGCTCCCGCTCCCGCGGCCACCGCCACCTAGCCCTTGTATCTGAGGTCCACAGCCACTGCTCAATTGTCTCATGGCCACGCACTGTTAAATGGCCCACAGGTCCCTCAAAACTGTTATGTTCCAGGCCCAGGACAGAAGATAAATCTCTGTGTGTTCTGAACTGACTCACCCTCCCTTCCCAGTCTGATGAAGTGCTTTAACTGTAATGGCTGGCGTGATACTTGTGTCCCCCCTCCCCACCCCGCCAGGTGGTAAAGTTATGGCAGGGACTTCATTTCTGCTCCTTCAATCGACCTGGGTGCTGTCTCCCTCCTTTTCAAGTGAAAGATACTCATTAAGCAGCAGGTCCCACCTGAATCACTTGTGAGGTGGCCTACAGAATCAGTCAGACAGGTGTTGGTTTGACTTAGTTCCACCGCCTTGGTAGCTACGTGACTTTAGACAAGTTACTCTATTTTTATTACAATTCTTTCTTCATACCTGAATATTGAGACAAGATAATTCATTTCATTGAGTTGCTGTGGAATTGCTCACAAAATACCTAGCCAAAATGCCAGGCACATAGAAGGTCAATAATCATTACTGCCCTCTCCTAACATTCACCTGGGAGGTGGGCATTAGGCAGCTGCCCCACATGAGAGAGAACGAAGACTCCAACTGTCAATGAAACATTCCCAGTGTCACCTGGGGTGACACCTGTCTTATGGGGTCTGTGTGAGGATTAAACGAGGAAACCCATGAGAACTATCCAGAGGCCTGGCACATACAAATGTCCTCGTAAATATAAGCTCTGGGGGGCCACATCATCACTGATGTGTCCCAAGTTCCTAGAGTCACGCCTGTTGAATTGTAGGAACTCAAGACATAATCTGCTGATAAAATAAATGTTAGTTCTTTTCCCTCATTTCCACTTTTTTACTCATTTTGAACAAAACATTAAGTTTATGCTTCCCACATATCCTTCCTGTCTTGGGCATACATATTCAGTTCGCTCTCGCCAGACACAAGAAATAAGGCAGGATTAGACCAAGCTCCTGCTCAATGGCCTAACAAAATCCCTTAAGAGCAAAATATAAACACCCATCAGGGAGAAAGAGAAAGATGTGGTGTGAGACACAGCCAAACCACAGGGGATAAGAGCAAACACCGGCTGAAGAGCATTATTCAGGGGAGCAGGTTTGAGAAAACGGAAGAATCTAGAAATTAACACCATGCTGGTACAGAGCAGGTGGTGGGTAGCAACGAGGGAGGGGGGGGAGGAGAGAATTAGAAACAGCAGGGACAGAGCCTAACCTGGCACAGCCCAGACTCAGGGGACAGCTGGCACCGGGCGAGGGCCAGGCTGTCCGAATACCAGCTGAGAGCAGTTGGGAAAATGGGCACCGTGCTGGCAGTAAAGAGGGAGGGAGCGAGTGGAACATGCAGTGGCAGTGAACTAATCATACAGCAGAACGTGGGGTCCAGGGCCCCTTTGCTCCTGCTTGTGCCCACTCAACAGTAACGCAGGGAGTCCTTACATTGTGGGTGGCCGTGCCAGGCACCAGACCCAGAACTTGGCCGACAGGACATGTAGTCAAAGGTTTTACATGGTTTGTTCTTTCCCCCTCAACAGCACACCAGCATTTCCCTAAATATCTAGCAGGAATAAACAGAAGAAGCAGTTGCAGACTGTGGTCCTTCTGGGCTGCCAAATGCTAAGGAACTTCTGAGGGAACACTAGGACCTAACAGGACGGCTGTGTGGCAGCAGCAGGAGTCCATGGGTGCAGCCCGTTGTGTGGGAGGGGTCACAGCCGAGTGTGCCAGTGCCCCGCACACGAGGAAGGCAGATTTCTGTCCGTGCACAGTCAATGAGAACACGCAACCTACTGACCCGCAGTTTTCAAATATATAAAAAAATAGTAGTGTTGTCAGACAGTGAGACTTGCCTTGCAAGAGCACCTGTCTGCTAAGTGTTTATATCTGTATTTGTTTCATCTGTACTTGTGTATTTATTTGGGCAGGAAGCACGAGGTCTCTGGACCACAGAACAGTCACTCACAGAGCACCTTGGCAGTCCCAGTTCCTGTGCCTCAGTTTCCCAAGTATTTTTCCCTAAGTGTCTCATAGTTTTGTTTTACACTTAAGTCCATGGTTCATTTTGAGCTTATCTTTCTATAATACATAAAACTTAGATCAATATTAACACCCCCCCCCCCGCCGCCTTTTTTCCCCCTGTGGAGGTCAATTGCTCCACTATTTGTATTTGTCATAAAGGCAGTATTTTCACCCTGGCTGGTGTAGCTCACTGGGTGGAGTGCCAGCCTGCAAACCAAAGGGGTGCCGGTTCAATTCCCAGTCCAGGCACATGCCTGGGTTGTGGGCCGGGTCCCCAGTTGGGGGTGTGCTTAGATAGAGGCAGCTGATAGGTGTTTCTTTCACACATCTCTACACACCGATGTTTCTCTCCCTCTCTTTCTCCCTCCCTTCCCCCTGTGAAAATACATAAATAAAATCTTTTTAAAAAGGCTCTATTTTCTCCATCAACTTCCTTCTACCCCTTTGTCAAAAGTTAGTTTGTCATATTTGTGTGGCTTTATTTCTGGGTTCTCCACTTTCTTCCATTGATTAATGTATTGAGCCCTCTATCGGGACCACCCAATTTTGACAATCTATACAATAAATTTTAATTTAAGTTTTATAAAGTTTAACAGACATTGTTTAGATACGGCAAAAACCAAAACTGTTACTATCAATGGGATGAAGAAGTGCCTTCCTTTTAGAAACCAAGCAACATTCTACTGTATATGCAGGACCACATTTTAATCATCCGCCGATAAACATTTTCATTGCTTCTACCTTGGGCTGCTGTGGTAACGCTGCCATGAACATGGGTGTGCAAGTACCTACTCAACTCCCTGCTTTCAGTTCTGCGGGTATGAACCCAGAAATTGAATTGCCAGATCAAGGTTTGTTGAACTTTCTGAGGATGTGCCATACACTGGTAACCACAATGGGTGCACCATTTCACATTCCCTATAGTTCACAGGGGCTACAAATTCCCCACATCCTCATCAACTCCGTTGTTCCTGTGGGTTTTCTGGGGTGGCCTTTCTAATGGGTCTGAAGCAGCATCTCACTGTGGTTTTGTCTGCAGTTTCTCTAACAGTCACTGAGCATCTTACTGAGTGCTTATTGGCTACTTGTACAGCATCTTCTTCGGGAAGTGGGGAGATGTCTACTCAAGTTCTCTACCACACTTTCCCTGGGCTGCTCTTGAGTTGTAGCCCTTTATATATTCTGGGTATTAACTCCTTATCCGATATGTCATATGCACATATTTTCTCCCCTTCTCTGCGCCACCTTTTTACTTTCTTGACAGTGTCCTTCGATGCACAGTGGTTTTTCACTTTGGAGTCCAGCGCATCTATTTCTTTCTTCTGTTGCCTGTGCTTTTGGTGTTATCTGCAAGAAATAATTGCCAAATCCAATGTCATGAAGCTTTCCCTCTATTTCTTCTTCCAAGAGTTGTATAGTTTTAACTTGCACTTAGGTCTCGGATCCGTTTTGAATTAATTTCAGTATGTGGTGTTAAGGTAAGGGTCCAGCTTCTCTTCGGCATGTAAGTTCTAACATTTTTTTCCTTTTTGGCAGATTCCTTGGGATTTTCTATGCAGACCATCATGCCATCTTTAAATAGGGGCAGTTTTATTCTTTACGTTCCGGTATTTTTCATTTTAGTTCCTTTTCTTGCTTATTGCAGCAGCTTCAGTGTCCGGAACTATGATGAATAAAAGTGGTGAGAGCAGACACCCTAGCTTTGTTCCCCATTTTAGGAGGAAAGCATTGTTTCATCGTTAAGTACTCTGTTAACTGTAGGGTCTTTGTACATGCTTTTTATCATAAAGTCTCTCTTGGCTGAGACTTTCTGTTTTTTCATTTGTTTCAAGCGTGTTCATAACTGTATTTTATGATGGCTGCTTCAATAACTTTGTCAGATCATTCTAACTGACATCTGCGTCATGCTGATGTTGCCAACTGTTGATTTTCTTTTCATTCAGTTTGAGATCTTCCAGGTTGTTTGTGTGAGTGTTTTTCAGCCTGAGTGTTTTCATTTTATGTAATGAGACTGTGTCTTACTTAAATGTTGTTTCAGCTGGTTTTCCTTGACACAGCTTTGGCAAAGGAAGCTGAAGGGCATCATCCCAGTCCTAACAGGAGGCAGAAGTCCAGGTCTGCCATTTGTCCTCATGAGAGGAGGGGTGGGAATTCGGCTCCCACGTGGTCTCCAGTCTGTTACAACTTGGTGGTGAGGATGTCCTGACCGTCCAGCAGGCTTTCGCTGACACCACCCCACCCGGAGGGGAGGGAGGAGGGAGAGGCTCATTATCACTTGCAGGGTGAAAGTCTGGCTCTGCTGACACTGTGAACAAGTGTCGTGGGGGGAGGCGGTAAATGCAGGTCATTTCTGCAGTCCCCAGTGAGCAGTCCCCAGCTTCTGTTTGGCCTTTTTTGAAATCACCCAGGCGGGGGTTCGAGTGCCTCCTTGTACTGTGGTTGGAATGGAAGGCTAGGCTTCCCGCTTGGTCTTTGCCGGCGTGGTGAGGTGGGACCACAGGTTTTTCCTCTGGTGTTTGGTTGATGTGTCTTCCTTGGGTCCTGAATTCCATGGCTGGTCTGTGCTCCTCACTCCGCTTTTCAGAGTCTCCTTGTGTCTATTTTATATACAATGCCCAGGGTCACAGTTAGTGGGAGGAATGGGGAAAGGTACCACTACTTCATCTTGGATGCAGGATTCTAAGTTTACCTTGATTTGCTAAGACATGAGGTCTTAATTATTCCCACCACAAAGATGAAGTAATTACGTGACAGGAGAGAAGTGCTAGCTAACGATGCAACAGCGATCATACTGTAATACGTAAAAGCATCAAATCAATAGGCTGTTCCCCTTAAATTTGCACAATACGTCAAATACATTTCAACTGGAAAAAAGCAAGAAGGGAGGGCGAAGCTGGGGGTGCGGCAAATGAAACTTGAATAGTGAGACGGATGCCCCAAGGCCCCCAGGAGTCTGTGGCACAACCTGCAAAGAATTCATTGTCTTAGGGCCAGCCTCATTTTAAACTGTCACTCATGTCATTGTGAAAGTGGCAGAACTTCTCAGCGAGTGGTGAGACGGGCTACATTTGATGAAAGAAACTCACATCAAAGGTTTTGAGGAAGCTGCTGAACGGATTTCATCCACGTTTAAGACATCAAGTTCATGGCTAATGTTCTATTTCATCAGAAGCCAAGGTGGAGGGGCTGTGGGCAGGTCATGGGGGGAAGTGCTGCAGCACCCCACAGGACCCCCACTGCCTCAGTGTCTGCCCTGGGTTAACCTCTCAGCTTCCTCTCAGCCACAGCACCCCCACCCTGCCTTGGGTCCTCATCAGCTGGAGAGAGGAGCAGAGTTAAGGGAAGGGGCCGGGGCATCCTGCCTCTGAATCTCTGGGCTGCAGAGATAATGGACAGTGACCAGAGCGTTCGGAGTCCCCCCAACCCCACCCCATTAACCAACAAAGCAAATTCACAGCTGCCAGGACCTCCGGATTTCCAGGATAACGGGGAGCTGAGCTTACAGACTCACCTGCAAGACCCCCTGGCAGATGCCACAGCCACTCCAAGTCTCGCCAGAGAACAGAACGACGTGGTTTCCAGCGCTGCCAGGTGTGCATTCAAAC
>VMDR010008965.1:0-34880 GCA_007922815.1 Macrotus californicus
TTCCTTTCCCCTTCCCCCTCGGACAATGCTCGCCTTTGCCCATCTCACTGACTGAGGGCTAAACCACCAAGCTGGTGGAGAAGGAGAATTTCTTCCAGAGCAGGAAGCTGATGCAAACCCACATGATGGTCTGACAGGTTCCTAAACTGTTGGAAATAAAAGCATTGCCATTTTCACTTCAGAGAACTGCACCCCTGAGTGGGTGGGAAGACAGTAATTGAGAAAGTACATAAAATGAAATAATCACCTCTTTAGGTCTCCTTTGTGCACGATTTACTACAGACTTAGTTTTGACTTAATGACAGAGAATGTGCTGAATGGGAATTAGAAGCTAAGGTCCCCCTAGACTATGTTGCAAGGGGCATGGACTGCTTTTAAATAACATTCTTGGCTGTGCTGATGATACTTGGGGTATTGTAAAACCAGCTCTGTTTGGGGGCTAAGGCTAAGTTCAGATGGATCTTAACCATCCAGGAATTTAAAAAATCAACCCTACTCTTGGAGAGGAGAATTTGAGACTTCAAACACTCTGTATAAGGACTCATAAGGAACATTTAGGATCTATACAAAGAACAGCCATTATGCCATACTTGTGAGTATTTACCACGGGCCAGTATAAAAAGATAACTAAGATATAGAGAATACAGCCAATGGCGGTAATGGTGATTGGAACAAGAGAGTTAAAAGTTCGAGAGGAATTTCAATTAAAAATATAATAATAGGAAGCAGATGTGTGTACGCACCCATCATGATGATTCACAGTCACTGAGGAGGTATTGAGTGCCACCTGGGCTGGGTCTACAGCGGTAGGACACAACACCCCAACTGGGAACAGCTGCACTAACAGTCAGCTATGCCATGGGAAGAGTGATAAGTCCGTCCCGTGAAGAAACAGTGGGGGTGCTGTGAGAACCTAGGCCAGCCACACAGCATTCACCTGCCTGCCTCTCCTTCTGTTAGTACTGATGCTTGAGATATCCAAGGAAATAGCGTTAGTTCTCCAGGCAGAGGAGAAGAATGGATGGTGGACTGGATCACACAAGAAAGCCTTCCACCTACTGTTCCCATCAGCCTTCCTCTCTTTCCTAAGAAAGGCAGAATCTGCCACCAGGCATATTTTTTTCTCTTAATGCCAAAAGTTGATAGGTTTTCTCTCTCTTTAATAAAAATTCATGGTGAATACAATTAGGCTCATTTATATTTGTACGAAGATTTTTAAAAAGTTATTCAGTATAACCTACATATATCTAAGTATTCTCCAGCTGTTCAATTTTAAATGTATCTTTTATTTTCAACTGAATCCTTTCTTAGATAGGCAATGAAGGAATGGCGTCGAAGTGGCATTTGAAACCCACTACACTTTTTTTGAAATAGAATTCATCATTCTCTCAGTTAACGTGTATGAGACATTTATGTTTGCAGAGATGGCCTTGCTTGTTGTACATGACACCAAGAACAGGCAGAAGCTGAAATCCTGAAAGGTAGCATACTATGTTATCAAATGCTCTTTTCCCTTCTGGGTAGTGTTACTTACATTGTGCAAATGTGTTATGCAAAATATTCTTGTAACTGATTCTGCATCTTTGCCTCAGGTTCATACAATATTCATTGAAAGTTTTACAAAAAAAGAAATTAATTTAGTATAAAAATCAAGCATTCTAAAATGCCCATGTATAACAGTGCAACAACATTGCAAATGGAAGCTCAGAAAAAAGAAGAAGGTGCACACATCAGCATTTCATACATCTTATTTAATGCCGTGTGCATATGTGTCTATGTTTATGTTCCTGGCACAGTGATACCACATGGAAACCTAGGCGTGAGAAACTCTGACTCTTGCTCGCCTCGTGGCCTGGGACAAGTCACTTTCCCATCAACCGGTCACATTCCCCTCAGGCATTTAAATGGTGCTGCTAATACTAATGCCAGCTGATTTGTAAGAATGTTTGAAATAGGAAATCAAATTGTTTGAAAATGAAACATGTTTTGGAGAAAGTGCCATGTAAATCTCACTCACCTAAGTTATCATGAGTGAGCTTCTCTGACCTGTCGATATTTGGAGAATCTGATAAACATGCTTATGTTACAGCACCCAAAGGTGAAATCAGGTCATGAGAAATTTGGGCCTCTCTGTACATGTAGCATGTACAATTTTTGTCACTTGGCTAAGCCAGAGAAACGGCTTAATATTTTCACTTGCACACGATAATGTATATTTCTAAAAGTTTCTGCAACTTGTGGATTTTTCCTTCTGTAACTTATTAGACAAGTATATAGGAGGCCCCTGAACCTTCTATGGTTTTAATATTTGAGACTTACAAGCTTAATATTTCCAGTGTTTCAATTATATGGGTTGGAAAGGATTACATGATTGTGGAACATCTTATATAAACAAATTTTAGATGAATTTTCATTGTGTATTTTATCTTATAATCCTAAGACACAAAATTACATCAGATGCCTCATCTTTTGAAAAGAGATTTTTTTTATTATTAATCCCTCGTGCAAATCATGAAATGAACTTTTTCTTTTTTTCTTTTTCATTTCCAACTTAAGCTGCTTTGCTTATTGACTTTTGTGCTTTACAAGTTAGTTTATACACAAAATATCCTTATCAGTTAGTGAATTCATGTTCTTTGTCCAGCATATCATTGAGGGATCCTTCCACAGGCAAGCCTTGCAAGCCCTGTCAATTCTTTCTCGGGACCTGATTCCACACTATTGGACTGTTCTGCCCTTTGTCAAGTAGATGTATTTGGGTCTGAAAGCAAAATTATCACTAAATAAGTGAGTGTTACTAATAAGCCATCATTCATTTGCATCAGCATTTGCGTGTGTGCCTAATAGCTAGTGACTTTGCAGATACCAGTACCTCACAGTAGGCTTCTGGTAATAACAGCAGAATAAAGCAGATTTTATTCACACAATAAGGATGAAGGGAAAATATATGGAGAAAATTAACATTTGGGGATTTTTTCATGAGGCTGCCCCAATCTAAGTTAAAAAGCCATTCACCCATCTAATTTGCTCTCTCAAAGAGCCCATTTTTGTGTTTGTGTATTTGTATCATCAGCTGGTACTCATATTCACAAAGTTCAGCATCGATCCAACTCACTGGCACAAGGAAATGCAGTAATCCTTATGCTCCAGGAACCAAAGTACCTAATTGAAATGCACTACAAGGAAAAGTCAAGTTTATTACCCTTGCCTACAACTTGCAGTGTGACATTTTGCTTTATAGCATTTGGAATCTTTCACCTCCCAAGAACAATGAACTTCAAAAACATAATACAAGTGGGAAAATTGCCTTAAAATGTAATTTTAGGAATGATTATTTGAAAATACTGTTAAATGAGAAAGTTTGGTGAAAAGATGAAACTAATATTTCATTCATCTTCTATTGATTCATATTTAAACCCAGTGTAAAGTTCAGATGTTTAGGGGAAAGAGAAAAAAAAAGCCTGATTGAATGAAATAAGTCAGGATGACTCAAAGTTTTACTCAGATATTCTCATTTGAGCATCTTTGGGGGGTGACTTAAGATTTTTCTCTTTTTTTTAATTGTTTTTTTTTCCCTCTGGGTAAAACATCTTTTCAAGGAAAATAACACAATAATTAAATCCATAATTTCTTTGGGGATTCTACTTTCACTTAGTATGGAACAGTTCACCCTGACTGGTGTGGCTCAGTGGATCGGGCAACTTCCTGAGAACTGAAAGGTCACCAGTTCGGTTTCCGGTTGTGGTGCATGAAATAATAAATTTGTCGTAAAGGAGGGGGTCACCTAATTGAGCATATGTGCACTGATAATCCTAACTGTTCGCCTGTGGGTTGCAGATCAGTCTTCCTTAATATGATGATTATAATAGGTCACAGTGCTTTCTCAGATGTGCCAGACGCTGAGGACTTCATGTACTTTAAATCAATTTGTTCTCCATCAGTATTAACCGAGGTTTGTACATTTTCACACAGAATTCCTCGCAGAGTCCATCAATTCAGACCCCAATGAAGTTTCTAACAAATCAGGTCAAATAAACATACAATGCAAGTATAAACAGCCTGTTCTCTCTGTTGCCAAATTCCTGCACTCCTGTGGTTCCCGTGGTTCCCACCCACCCCCTCATCCAACTTCCAGCGAGCTTTCAATGACTCCCCTGCCACAGTCAGATTCCGGGAGCCAGTGCCAAAGAGGCACGGGTCTAATGTTTTCTCATTAGTGAGGCAGCCACAGCCCATGTCTTCGACAGGGTCAACTTCTAATTTTTTTGTTAAAGAACCAGTGGGGATTTTAGTCTTTTTTCCCCTTCTACTAAGAAAAAAAAAATCAATATTCTGAAACTCACCTCTTAACACCATAGCAAAGGTGAACCCGAGCTGTGACACGAGGTCTGAGTTCTAAGGAGCACTGGGATTGAGAGGGCCACCCCACAACTCCCAAAACCCAGACAGTTTTCATAAATCGACTATGTAAAAACAAAACAAATAAATGCTCAGGGAATCTATCCAGTTGCTTCAAACCATGTTTACAGCTTCCTGCCTTCTCCCACTATTTTATTTTTATGTACGAGATTGAAAAATAGACTGAATTCCGAAAGTGCCTACGGGCCAGAGGTTCAAAGTGCAGCTGAAGGAGAGAGGCCACCCCCTCCATCCCTGCTGTTTAAGAAGATGAATAATGGAATGCCACCCCTATCAAGTCAATAAAAAATGGTAATGGTGCTCCTACCTGCGAGGAGGAGCCACCTGAAAAATTTCATGAGGTGAGAAGACTAAAGAAATGTTAAAGATTAATCAAGAAATCAAGTCTGAATAATCTCACCAATCTTCATTATTTACCATCTCAAAAATATAAACTATAGGGCATCATCAAGTTCATAAAGCAGCTTATGAATTACAGAGAAATCATCCAGAATTTGTATTAAACTGGTATGCTAATACCCTAGGAGACAAAACTGCCTAGGACTATCTGATAATGAAAGGGATCCTCCACTTCTATAAAAATTGAAGTTATCAAGCTCTATAATTTTGAAGTAAATAATGCTGTTTATATATCCGCAATGCAGTGTTTTATCTCCTCTTCATACAAAACCCACATAAGTATGTCTGTAATTCCCAGAATACCCGGATAACATTTTAGGGGAGACATGGTTTACCTAAACTGTATTTCAAGGAGAATGTTTTACTTAGTGAGGAACTGACACACACAACCTTGTGGGAATGAACACACTGAGAATAAACACTATCTTCTGCGGGTTACAACGCACAGGAGAACTTTAATCATCAGTACTAACACTTCTTTCTCAGGCAAGATGTACTCAAGTGGTCAGCAGGAAGATCTTAGGAGGTTGGAAGAGCTATACAGTTTTTGGATGGAAACCATAAAGATTGACTCTGAGCCGGGCATACCTTCCTATAAGGGAATGGACTGTCCAAAGGTGGCCCAACATGCCTGCTGCTTATAGGACCAGACGCCATGTTGCAAAGAAAATGAAAGTCACCCACCAAATTGGGTAGACTCAACTTGGACATAGATGTTCCACAGCAAAGGATTGGGTCTACTGCAGAGTCTGCAGCCCTGAAAGTGCCTGAAGTGTGCACATCATCGTTGTATACCAACCGCCCGCCAGGCAGTGTTAGACTGTGGGGACAGAGTGTTCTGGAACATAGCCATGGTCTCTGCTCTGAGGAAGTTTTCTTAATAATGGAGAAAATGGACAGCAAAGAAATAATAATTCAGATAGTGCTACAAAGAGAATTAAATAAGGCATATCACTGGGGACATGCAAGCTGAGACTTGGATGATGAGGAGGGAGGCGTGGAAAGATGTGGGGAAGAGCCTATTGGGCCTAGCAATCTGCAGTAAAAAACTGGCACAGAAAGACACTTCTGCTGAGAAACAGGAGATATAGACATCTTCTCCCTGCCTCCCCCATCTTTGACCAGCCATCAGATGGGAGTGCCTATGTGGGGGGAACATCAGAAAAGACCAGCTCTGGATTCATCCTGGAAGGGGTTTGCTTTCTTTCTCTTTGAAAACATGGGTGAGCAGTGATAATGCCCTCCTCAACTTTCTCTGGAGCGTTGCTAAGGTGACACTGTAATTCAAAGGACAGAATATCAATAAAGTCAGGATGTACAGGAAAGTAAACAAGCTTTAAAAAATAGTCCAAGTGTTTGTTAAATAGACCACAACGGGACAGGTCCATTATCATTGCAGAAAGCTCTGTGCTTAGTATGTCCAATTATCTAAATAGCGCAAAAACATAATCCATCCATCAGTAGTGTTCAGCTTTGTAGCTCTGGTATCTGCTTGTGAATTCTCTGTGTTTATTCATACTTCAGCCAAATGTCGATCCACAAATGTATTGGCATCTGGCGGTGATGAATAAACATAAGATTGTGCTCCTCCTGCAGGTCTTATGGGCTGGTGAACAAAGGCAAGTCCAATCCAAGCCTCACGGAGGTTTCTTCACATCAGAAGAATGTGCTCTTTTCTGTAACAGGATCAGCAGAGTCAAGGATGACTCAAACCCTGAGTCCTTGGCCTTGTCTTGCTTAGCCTACACAGAGGTGCATATTTTAAAAGACCAGCTCTGGTGGCTTGCTTCTCTTTCACTTTTCTTAACAGGTAGATACTTGTGGGAACCCAGAGATGTTAGGTCTGAAAGCCTCTGGGGGCCCAGAGCCTCCTGCAGTGTTTGAGCCAGAGAGCAGGGTGCAGGCAAAAAGCAAGGTCAGAAGTAAAACCCAGCTGCCCGGGCTTTGTTTCATTGTGAACGTGATCAGCAGCTCTGGGGGTCCTTCTTTGCGTGTGTGCCATACGGCGGAGTATGCTGAAAGCCTGTATAATTAGTCCCTAATGAGCGTAACTTGTGGGGTCCCACTGTTTTGGTGACAGTGCAGTAAGAGACAGGCAACTGCGCCAGAGATGAGTGAGTCGCACACAGTGCTGTGTGGTGCTGTGTGGACCTATCAGCGCCACTCATTTTCTCGAAGCCCTTTGCACGGCGAGTGTCAGCAAGTCTTCCAGTGCGCCCCAGCGCATGCCCTTTGCTGTGCTAAGGTGAGCCGTGCGCTCTCTTTGATCTCAATACTGTCTCTTGTCTGGAACGTGTTCTGCAGGCCAGATGAAAATGTAGCAGGTGAGAATCAGAAGTTCCATCTACCAGCCTGACTTGTTTGTGCCAGTCTGAGCAGGCAAAGGGACTCTGAAAATCAGTGTCAAAATTGGGGTGGTAGGGATGCCGGGGGCCCCAGCTAAACACTGAGGTCTCCAGTTTATGTAAAAGACCTGACGTTGTTATCGTGGTCATCCATCCCATTTGAGAAAAGGGCATTCTTATGTCATTTCCTCATCCATGGGTGTGTGCGTGTTAGGAGGGAGGGGCTTGCATTTCCCCAATGCACCAATGTTGTTACTTACCTCCTAATGTCTCTTTCCCTGAGCTGCCTGCTCCCATCTATTAAGAGAGTGTTAGAATATAAGTCATCAGAACAATAACCCTGTCACTTTGGCGATAAGTCAACAGCACATTCTCATCATTTCCTGAGCATTCCAGCTTCTTCCATATCCTTCCATCAGCTGTTCTGTCTACGGGTTACCTCTTTTGCTAATAATGAACATCTTCTGCTTGTTTTTAAGGCCAGTTTAAATGCCATGACTTTAGAAAACCCTTCCAGATCCCCAGGCAAGGACAGTCACCTTGTCCTCAGGGTCCCCCATGAGATTTTGAGCACCACCACTGAAACGCATTACGTCGACTTTCATAACTATCGGTTTACACGTCTGCCTCACTGACAGACTTCAAGCTCCAAGGTCAGCCAGAAGGCCAGTGAATGGCAGGGTTAGGGCCTGGCTAAGATTTTGTGCTACTTAACAAGAAAGCTAGTTTATAAAGAATTGGAAAACATGGTTTTGGCTAATTTGTTCTGTATTAGACTTTCATACCGTGAAGTGCAGGCGTTGTGTGTTTTGCGTCTCATGTTCTAGAACCCTAGCACCGTGTCAGGAGCAGTGTTTGGTAACTGTCCAATGAATGAATGAGAGAAAGGATGGTTGTCACTTTCCAGCTGGAAATATTTTAATGACACTATCCTATGGGCCGGGAGATACTCAAATACATGTGTTCCTTACAACCAGAGGTTATAGAAACTAGAAATGGGTTAACCTGGAATAGAGAATGCATTCTTTGCATTTTCCCATATTTGCAGAACTGCGTCTTCTCCTAAAAATGATAAAGTCTGCTTTTCTCTAAGACCCACTTCAAGGGTACTCTCGGTGTACCCTGCCCCTGGGGACAGCAGGGCGCTCATGAGCACTGTGTCTCTCTGTCTCTCCCTCCCTCACTCCCTCATCATCTCTTTCTCTATATTATGTTATCCCTGTTTATTTCATGTTTCTTAACTATCAAGCATTTTAGACTCCATTGCAAACATTTATGAACACATTTGCCTCCTCTGCTAAACCAGTGATTCTTAACCAGGATTGATTATTCCTCCAGGGACATTTAACAGTCTGCAGACATTTCTGGTCGTTACAACCGGGGAGGAAGAGGAAGTGCTTTTGTAATCTAGTGAGCAGAGGCCAGGAATGTTACCAACCATCCTACGATGCACAGGACAGCCTCTCACCACTAAGAATCATCCATCTTCTAATGCCAGTAGTGGTGGGGTTGAAAAATTCTGCAGTAGACGATGAACTCTTTGAAGGCAGGGAATGTGTCTCAATTCGCTGCTGAACTTTTTTGAATTTCCAGAGTTTAACCCAAGGCTTATCTACGTTCAGATGATGTATGATGAACAAATAATTGAGTAAATAAATGAATGAATGACTGCTTGCTGGATGGATGGATGGGCAGGTGGATGAATTGATTGATCAATCTAGGACCATTTTTCCAGCCTTTTAAATTCTTGGCACCATTTCCTTTTCAAGTCAGGATTGCTATTTATTATCCGATTTACAGAGTAATCAAGCCACCAACAAGATGTTGACCTGACCTGCTCTCGTTTTGAGCATGTACTTGACCGTAGATCTTGAGACATTTATTCTCTGCAAATATCAACAGTCCTTTTCTTGGCTGTTTGGTCGTGTGTGTATGCTCTCCCTTTGTGCTGTTCACCGTTCCCCTATTTTATCTGCTAGGTTACTGTTGGAATAATACATTCTTCCCTGAGACTGCAGGAATCTGATGTGACTCTCACTTAAAATCTTGTAAGGGTCTGCTCTGTGGATTTTCCCCAGGCGATCAGCCTTGGTTTTAATCCATGATGTAAGAAAACAAAGGCATTTTCTTTCAGCCAGTCTCACCAACCTATCTTTCAGTCAACTGCCTTGTGTTTTTGTTTGCATTTTTTAAATAATTGAGCGTATGCAGGGATGAGAAAACAGTACTTAGTCTGAGAAGGTCCCTCAGAAAAAAGCTATCCACATATATTATGACGTCTTTCCACCTGCCTCTTTTTCACTTGTGTTCTTTCCGCATTGGCCACAGCAAGTCCCCTATGGATTTGAAGAAAAAGAGAACGTGAGCCCATGGGACATTCTGTCAGGCTTCTGAGCTGGTTTCCATGTGTCTGCACTTGCTCACTGAGGAGCTGGCTCTGGTCAGTGAACACAGCATTACCAGTATTTGAGTTACTCCCTTTTCTTTCATGATGGTTCTACTTTTTAAAGCAACCGAAAGGATCTTTATTCATTCTGGGATTAAAAGTTTAAATAAAAACAGTATTGTGTACACACACACACACACACACACACACACACTCACCCCCCCCCACCTCTTTCCTGGAAATATAGAAATCACCAGGAATAATTTGGCTTGAAATTTTTGCTGCTAAGTAAAAAATGCAAGGAAGCACTGTCCTCCAAGGAACCCTAGGTCTAGATTGACAAAGCATGAATTAATTGCATTGAAGATAAATTTTTAAATGAAGGAAAAGGTTGGAGTTTTGATATCTTGGCAAATTTATACTCCCCTTATCCAGCAGGACTTACCCTCCTTTTTTATTATGAGATGTTCTCTACTCTCATCCATGAACTGTTGCATGAAAATGTGCGTGTATTATTTAAAGGACAGAATAAATGAGTACTCTATACCCACAAGACTAAGAAATGAACATTATCATATCTGAGATGTTGTTCTAGGCTGCTTCTCATATTCACCTATTTCTTCTCTCCCCCCGTCCCGTAGTAACTGTAATCCTGACTTTTGTGTTACTCCTTTTCCTGTAAGTTTTACTCCCTCTATACATCAATAAACAGCATATTATTTAGTTTTATCTGCTTTTAAAAAATACATGGAATCAAACAGTATATTTTCTTCTGTCACAGCCTTGAATCTTTCAGACTTGTCAGTGTTGAGGCATGTAGCTGCGTAGTCTCTTATTCCATTGTGTGAATGTACCACAACTTATTTATTCATTTCACTCTCGATGGAGATTTTAATTGTTTCTATTTTTCCCTTTTACAAACAGTGTTGCTATAAATATTTTGAAAAAAAATACATTCTGGTATATATTTGCAACAGTGTGTCTAGGATACATATTTGGTAATAGAATTGTAGAGTTTAGAGGATATGTCTGTGAGAGAGTAAGAATGTGCTGAATATGTAATTAAATAACAATTCTAAGCAGCCTACACCAGCACAAGTTTGTTGCAGCCTCCTGTTACACGTGCTTCCTTTGTGAGCTGGGGATCTACTCCGGGTTTCCTTTCCCCCTGGGACCAGTCTCCATGGCTGGGGTGTGCAGGAGGGGAAAACGTACACCTGGCAAGTAAAAACCTCTGCTAGGAATTGATACACATAATCTCCATTCATACTTGATATGCTGAAGTCAGTGGTACCAGCATGTCTGAATCCAGCAGGCTGGGATGTAAAATGCAAGGAGGGGCACTGCAGAGAAACAAGCCAGCACACTGGGTGACAGCAATACAATGGGCCACAGTGTGTGTTAAACTTGGCTGATGACGTCCAACTGTTTTCAAAGTGGTTGCATCCAATTGCACTCCACCAACAGGACTGAAATTCTGGCATCTGCATCCTCACCCATGCCCTATGTCATCTGACTTCCCAATTTTTATCAGTCTGGCAGGAGTGAATGGAGTCTCATTGTTTTAATTTGCATTCTCTGAATATAAATGAGATTGAACCTTGGTTCATAGGTTATGGGCATTTAAAAAATTCTGTGATGTTTCTGATCCATCATGTTGCCTCTTTTCTACTGGATTGGATAAATGCCTCTGTCATTTTTTTTTGTTGTACAAACTCTTAGGAATTCCTTCTCTGGTTGTTAATCCTTTCTCAGTTTTGTGTGTTCCTTCTCCCAGTTGTAACTTGCATTTGTGTCTTATGATCAGAGAACAATTTAGTTCAATTATTTTGAAACAAATTTAACTTTGCACTGATTTCTGTAAAAGTTACAGAAAGTATATACAGAGATCCAATCTATTCTTTACTCAGAATTCATTTTTCCCAACCATTTGGGAGTAAATTGGGACACGACGCCCCATTACCTCTTAATACTTCAGTGCGTATTTCTCATGTAAAAGAATAATCACAGTCCATACCTCAAGATCAAAAAGTTCACATCGATGTAATGTTACCATTAATTCCAATATACTATTTAAGTTTTGCTATTTGTTCTAATAATGCACTTCATAGACCCAAGATCTGGTCCAGGGACATGTTGAGTCTTGTGTCTCACTGGTCCTCTTCCATCTAGGACAGTTCCTCTTTGTTTCTCTTGATACCTTGACATTTTGGAAGAGTACGAGCCAGTTACTTTGTCCACTGGCCCTTAGTTTGGAATCTGATGTTTTCTCACGGTTCAGGTTTTTGCCGGGAACCCCACAGGAGTCGCATCGTGCCGTTTCCAATGCATCCCAGACATGCACATGCACACATGCACACACACTACTTTGTTCCCTCATAGCCTATTGAACTATCCTCATAGTAACTAACAACCATTGCTTTTCTGAGCTATTTCTTTGGTAGCTTGTTGTAATCAGGCTTCTCTTCATCTCAGCAGCTTCACCTCTTCCAAACCCTCCCCTCTCCTGTTATGCTCTTTTCTGGCCGCTATTGGTTCCTCAAATGCCCTCAACTGACGACTTCCAACTCAGGGCCTTTCTGCCTTGAATATTCTCCCTCAAGTCTAGACCTCAACATGGTTAACACCTTTTTAAATTAAATTATATATATATATTGATTTGAGAGAGAGAGGAAGGGGGGGAGAGAGAGAGGGAGAGAAACATCGATGTGAGAGAAACATTGATTGGTCGCCTCCTATATGCACCCCGACTGGGAACAAACCAGCAACCTAGGTATGTGCCCTGACTGGGAATCAAACCCACAACCTTTTGGTCCATGGGACGATGCTCCAACCAACTGAGCCACACCGGCCAGGGTTCAACATGGCTGATTCTTTTTATCAGTTGGCTCTTCATTGAAATTGGGATCTCCTTTGACTATACCATTTGCTCTCTAACCATTATTCTGTTTTTATTAAGAGCATGCATTATCTCTGACACTATCTTATTCATTTATTTTCTAGTTTATCATCAGCTTTTCCACAACATTACTAGAAAATAAGGCCCATAAAAACAGATGCTTTTTTCTAATGTGTAACTACAGAAAAGTATTAGGAACATGGCAGACGCTGAATGAGTGGATGGTTGAATAAATTAACTATTAGATTATAATGTGCTTTAAGAGCAGATTTATTACCTGTGCAAGTTTTCCTTCCCACTCAGCCAGTATTAGTTGAGAGCAGGCCAAGATAGCTAGTGGAATGTCATGAATAAACCTCAGCTGTATGGAATATTGCCATCCAAGTTCATTACCTAGCTAAGCAAGGCATGTCTGAGACCAGGAGCAAAAGAACAACTGAGGTGAGAGTCACTTAATAATAAGTAATAAAAGCTGGTGTCTACAGAGCAGTATGGAAAACAGGACATCATTTTTTCCTTTGATAAGTAGGCAATGACTAAAACTTCAGCTATAGAGAAAAATATGGAAGGATACATGTCAGGTTACTTTGGCTAGAACATAGTATGAGAAAAACAAGAGAGAAGGACAAATAAAACAATTAAAAAAAAATGAAAAGCAAAACTACTTTTGAACAAACACATGGAAAAAGTAGGGTTTTTTTTTTCCCCCCATAACATATGGGTAAAGGTTAGGGAAGAGGAGGGCTGGAAGGTTAATATAAATCTAACTTCAGGAGTATAGGTCAAGCAGAGAGACTGTGGGAATAGGCTTTAATTTTTTCCAGTACTCATCTGCTTTGATGTTTCCTCAACAATATATCAGTGACACTCGGGCAGAAATTACACTGCTGGGCATCTGCTGCTGAGCTGAAATGCCTTGGCAGGGAGAACAGTTCTCCTTTGCTCTGTGCCTTCTGAAAAGTTCCGATGAAAGTCATAGTAAGAGAAGAAATAGAGTGAGCTAGGAGACCACTGTTTGAAGAGGCACTTTCCTGGCTGTCACGGCAATTTTGAGTACAGGGAAGAAGTCCAAGGAAAGGAAGAAGTAATGTCGGAATCAAAAACTACGTTTAAAATGTAATAGAGACTTCCCTTTGTAGATCTTCATTATAAGTCATCCGAGGGCATGAACCACTTCCCGTGGAAGTCTCTCAGATTTGAGAGGCAAACTAAAAGTCCCAATCAATCCCCGTGGCACACATGTCAACTTCTCTAAGCAAATGCCCAGTGGATGGCATGTGCCCAGATACCAAGGAGCTGTCCACATTATCTGTAATTGCATACTAAGTGCTCGGAAAACCACCCACAGAAATACCACACTGCCATTACAAAGGAATAGTCCTTATTATCATTATCTTCCTCTTATGGAGTTGAAGAAACAGTGTGTACCATAATTTGCAATTTTTCTTAGCATTATAAACACATCAAACACAAGGCTTTGTTCAATCAAGGCAAGTTCAAGAAACAAAGGTAATGTAGACAAATTCTTGAGTATTTTTACATTTTAGCTCTACCTTAATACAGTGGGTGGTTAAGGGTAGAGGCTCTGGACATAGAGAACCTAGGTTTGAAACTGTGATCCTAGGCAAGTGTATCAGCCCACTAAACTCCAGAAAACTCACTATGAAATAAATATGCATGATACCAGTAGACACATCAATGGATAGTTATTAGGAATTACATGAAAGAGTAGCTATAATCTTAGCATATGCTGAGTACATGATAAGCAATAAATGTCAGCCATTCTTATAGTTTTCTCATTGTACAGAATAGCACTCAAGTACATCTTTGTTGAGCTGGCTTGATAGTTAATGACTTTAAAAGAAATGAAATGTTGGTGCAGGGAAGGCTCATTTTCTGCCAAAGGTATATTCCTGAAAAGGTCTCATAATTCAAAACTGACATAATTCAACATTAATTTTGCCATAGGTACAAATAGAGAGTAATTGGAGTGAATTCGCGAGGTGATTAAATCTGGAATCACTATAGCTTAGGGGCTGATTCGGTGGCTGTGTCACCAGCATTGTTTCTGTCTTATTTACCCTGTTATACAAGGCAGTGTTTGCAAACTCAAAGTGCAGCTCGATTAAAGTTGCTTTTTATTTTGTCAGCGTCATCTCCAATGATTTGCTGAGTGGCTTACTCCAAATCCATAGCATTGCCCATCTCAGTAGTTGTTTGACTTTTCCTAGGTCTTCTCCCACCTAAATTCTTCCCAAAGTCACTACGTTCAGCTGGAGCACTAGCAGTGTTAGAAAATGAACATTTCCAGGACATTATTGAAGCAGATTTAAAGTTATAATAAGAGTGAACGCTGAAACAATGGTGCAGTGATCCGTCCAGTCATTCAGAAGTTCTGTTCCTTGTAAATAGCAGCTGGGTTCACCTGACTTTGCGAAAGGATAGTTGGCCAATGGCATAATTTTATCAGCCAACCACAATCAACAGCAGTAATATAATTTATAACCCACATGACCTAACATTTTTAAATGATGTAATCATTGACATTTTTAAAAAAATGTGGTAGAATATTCATTTGTTTCAAAAGGTGTGTCTATGATATGATTTATTTAAAAAAAAAGTTTTTTTCAAATGTTTGTCCAAAGTGACCGGACTTTAATAGCTCCACCAGCCCCAGAGAGTACCATGACTACAGAAACCTGTTACATAATTGTTATCTTCAGCTTTACTGAACCTCAGGTTTCTGAGAATGTCACCTTGCCACTGCCCGTTCCCCCTGCCCCCCGCTCTTTATATTTGAAATGATACATTCATAGACAACCAAGATAAAATAAGCCTTGCTGAGACTCCTGGCTAGCCCTACTGAGGAAGATGAAATGTGCAAGGTGGCACTTGCCTATCATGGGGAATTCATAAGTGTCATTATCTTTAGTCCCAAATGAGCAATTATCAGATAAGCCCTTGAGTGACAGCCTTTGTGTCCACATATATACATTTATCTAAATGGACGCTTCCCATTTTCTACACACGCAGGTTTAGCATTTTAATTGCCTGGTCAATGTTGAAGCAGCATCTCGGTCACCGCTAAATTTCAAGTGTTTGTCTTTATTGTCTACCTACCTGCCCTATACTGTTGTTTCATTTTTTTGTTGTTGTTATCTTAATTTCCTAAAGACTTTTTTTGTGGTTTCGTGGCCGGCTGCCAGCATTCTGGGAAGTATGTGTTTTAAAATTGTTTTTCAGAGATACACACACATGCACACTCTCACACACGTTCCCAATAAGAAAAGCCACCTCCAGTGCCGGCATTATTTTACCTCGCAAGAACAAGTCGGAGGTGACAGAAACAGTACTCTTTATTTCTTGTGGGCCTGTCCTTTGGCTCACTCCGGGAAAATCCTCATCTCTTCACGTCAAAAAAAATTGAACTGCCTCCCAGTGAATTAGGATACAGTCCACATCTGCCCACAAGATCACGCAGCTATTTCAGAAGCCTGGACTTGTCCACATCTGGGCCACGATGGCTGGGTGCCCCTGGTTAGAAGCGTTTTCAGAATCCACGTGGGTGATTCTGATTCCCAGCATCTCGCTTTCCTTCTGCCTGCCTTGATTTCTCGTTCTGTTTTGTGCCGCCCTCTTGCAGGAATCACCTTCTCCCTGCCCAGCCCTTCCTGATTCACACACACCACACAGGCACACATCCGCAAATAACACACCCTCAGACAAGTCGCCAAAGCACGGGGGATGGGGGCCGGGGAGTAGGGAATGAAAGGTCACCTTCACAACAGGTTTTCTAGGATTATTTAGATGTAATGAATAAAATTGCAAATTCTATTGAGGCTTTTAGAACTAATGAAAATTATCAATGTGTTACACAGCTGCATTTCAGTTTTGTTTGTCTGAGCCTGGAACAGAATAGATTTTATAAATAGAACTTAAATGTGACCACAGAGCATGCATACTAATCAGTTCATT
Organism: Macrotus californicus; assembly: GCA_007922815.1. Lineage (NCBI taxonomy): Eukaryota > Metazoa > Chordata > Mammalia > Chiroptera > Phyllostomidae > Macrotus > Macrotus californicus. Next base: position 16,424 of record VMDR010008965.1, read on the forward strand.
TTAAGATATTGTTTTGCAATACTTTAAAGATGCACACATGCTGGGAAAAATTACTTGTCAGAGGAACAATGTGGAGCCATTTCTTACCAAAGTTGCTAATGGAACTACTTTTTCCTTTCTGTTTTTTTTCTTTCCTCTCTCTCTCTCTCTCTTTTTTTTTTAAAAAACATGAAGCATCTATCCTTATCTCTCTTTTATTTTAGGTAAATGGTAAAATGGAAAAGATAAAGAGAAAAGGAAGGCTTTGTTCCATGGAATTTCTATGGAACTTCCATAGAAATGGAAAGCTTATTTGTGGGACAGAGTCCATTAATTTGGGAAGGTTAAGACATAGGTGATCAGAATCTGTTGGTTAGTGTCTGCTGCTGTGGTAGCATTTAACAGACACTTTTCTTGGTTCATGTTAATGCGGAGGGGCTTTTTATGCCCGGCTGGCTCTAAAGAGGTTGGAGGCACATGGGGATGGAGGGCTAAGTGGTCCCCCACTGAAAGTGTTCTCTCCCAACCACTGATTTCCTCTAAGTCGGCAATCCTATCTGAATAGCTCAGATATCTGGATCACTCCACTCCTTTCAGACGGCACGCAGCACACCCCCCTGAGGGACTGCATTTGTTTCACTTGTTTGAAGGTGGAAATCCCAGGGGTGAGTTTTGATGTGGGATGAAGCGGGAAACTCAGGGCTTCCCATAAAGGCAAAACGCAGATGCTCTTTTAGAAGCGGAAAGGTGACTCAAAGGAAAGCCGCACTTCCCCAATCATTAGCAGAAACGAATGTGGAATTGTTAAAGACTCAAATGTATTTTAAATGCCAACCATGGCCTCTGTAAAGGTGTGTCTCCTCCACTCCCCCACTGGGCCTCATGAAGGGATTCTGAACTTCTGGGTACCGATGGAAGGAGTGAACCACAAAGAGTTTTGAGGAATCTGTCATACTGGTGTTCAGGGGGAAACACAGAAATGACCCAGATAATTAAAATCCATGGGAAACAGAGCCATTTCACATTTGCCTTTCTCAACCATCCGGAGTCTCAGTAAATCTGTAGACAAGGAGAAGAAAATAGACTTATGAGTGCCAATTCCTCTCCAAAGCAATAAAAAGCATCAGAGTGGCCAGGGTTTTCTGTCCCGAATTTGTAGAATCTCAGGATTGAAAGGAATCTAGGGGGGTCCTTAAGCAAAATTTTCTAAAATGCAATTCCCATATGAGATTGTGCAAAACAACTGCAGCTGTACTCGGAAGAGCAGGTTTTTACTTTAATATAACTAGCATGTCAAACACATGCTTTCCCAGATTTTATTGCTTGGGATGAAGCTAAAGTCGTAAGTAAACAATTGTACAAATGGTCGTGGATATGTTAGAAAGCATGAAGGTGGTTTGTGAAGGAGTGTAGTCTACAATATGCAGATTCTAGTTCAAGGTCTTTCTTTTCTATTTTGCAATTGTGAAGGGTAGGTTATCATTACATCAACATCTTAAAACAAAACCAAAAGAAACACACTCTAGTATACCTTGGTGAAAAAACAATACAAGCTATCTGTTTGGAAATTCAAATATTGTTAAAAATACGTAGCATAGAAAATGAAAGTTCCCCATAATCCTTGCCAGGATTAACCACTGTTAATAATTTGGTTTATATTTCTCCCCAGATTAAACTTTCTGGGCACATAATAATCTACTTAAGATCTATTTTATCCAGAGCACACTTTTTGGTTTTTCCTATTTCTGATCTATAAATTATTATTGTTGTTGTTGACCCTTGAGTCATTTGATTTTTAAGGAAAAATAAAAGGGGCTTTACTTTAAGTATTGGTTGTAATCCAAGTAGGTGCATATTGGGAAGCAGGGTGCAAATTGGGAAGAATTATATCTGTTAAACGCAGACACAGAAAAGGTTGGGAAGCTAAATGAGTGATCGTGAGCAGTTTATGCAGTTCTTCCCGACATTCCTCATTTCTGCCTAGACTGCAGGTTAACCTGAAAGGTTAATATAATTGCTGACAGCTTGTGGGCCCAGGGTGATGATGAAATTTACCACCTCTTGCTCAGAGGAGTGCCTGCCTCTCTTTAAGCTCCCCTCGCTTCGCATTCACACTAGAAATTCTCAGACTTTGTCCATCACAACCCATTTCTAGGCAGGGCTAAGAACATCAAGGGTCAGCTCCTTCTACCCCCACCCCAGGGTACTTTCCACTGGAAAATAAGCTTCTTGATGAGCACTTAGCTCAAAGGGACAAAATAAACAATAGCAACAAAGTTTGGCCACTGATATAGGTGAACTGGGTGTCATTTACTTTCTTGATTTTTTAAAAGTGCAAGCTTATTTACAAGTGCAGGGTCCAGGAGGATAGTCGTACATAGCGGTTATAAACTGGTATCTGATAAACTATCACTCAGTCTAACTGCACAAGCTTTTCAAGGGTCACAAAAGCATAGGCAGCCCATCGCCACTGTAACACAGCTGCTTTAGTGATCGATATGAGGGCTTCATCTTTGAACATATACATGTTTTAAGTGTGGTTATTGAGGAATTATAGGTGGAAAGCACTGGTAATACAGTCTGTAGACTTAAGGGTTAACCAGTCAACCCGCAACAAATTAAATCAATAACAATTAAACCAAGAGAAATCTGTAATTTTCAGAAAAGAACAGCAGGTGAAAATCACAACCAAATCAAGTCAGCTCTGATAATAGATTGCAAATAAGATGCTGTGCCCACAAATTCCAGCTACAGATAAGCATATTGACATGGGCAGTGTGTCCTCTGCCACCCGGCAGGCAAGTCCTGCCTGGCTGCCCAACTTAAAGCTAGACTCTTCCCTAGACAGAGTTTATTAGCCTGCTAATTTTAGCTAGCAAACACCAAATTTCAGTAACCCTTAATTCATTTATTATGCAAATTAAACTTGTTTTTGTTCTCTCTCTCCTCTCTGTCTCTCTCTCTCCCTCCCTCCCCATCTCTACCCTCCTCCCTCTCCACCTGGGATTTTCCAGAAATGCAAAATCCTTTCAGTGGGTGGGGCTCTTCCTTAAGAACCCTGAGGCTTGGGAGGGGCTTCTGTTCTTTCATCTTCAGTAGTAACCTCTGAGGTTCCAAGTCCTAAATTCTATGGGGCACTTAGGAAATGGAAAGCTGAGCCACTCCCCAAAGCCAAGGTTAGCCCTGAGTCTTGTGCTGGAGACTCAGGGTTGCTGGGATTATTTTCAGTGCCTAGGCATGTGTGTCTCCTAAACATTCTAGAAATTACTCAGAAGTGCCCTGGAGTCTGGCTGTTCACCCTAAACCAGGAGCCCTCTCTCTGGAAATCAATTCAAATTTTTCTTTCCATCCTAGAGCCTAGGCTAAAAACACGAAAGGAAAGTTTAAAAAGGGGGTTGCGGGGGGAAGCTCTATTTTTTTTTTTCTTTAGGATAGGGGAGCCTAAACTATCAAGACCTCAAAGTGAGGCTGCCTCAGGTAAATTGGGAGTGGGGATATTTTATTCCTTTGTAGTGAACCTATAACAAAGGAAAAAATAGACACAATTAATTTCTCCATCTGTGTTTCTGGTGGCACTGGGGACTGCCCTCATCTTATATAGAAGCTTTTATCACTTTACGCACAAAAGGTGGAATGCAGATATTACTGACCTTGCCAATTTCAGAAGGGGCTACTAAGTGCCCTCCTCCATTACTGTCCCTTTCATCTGTCGAAATCAAATTGTCATTGTTTGGATGAGAGGCATTCAATAGAGCATTCTCCGCTGCCCACATGATAAAGCACAAACCCTTGCTAGGATAAAAGAGCCCAACTACTGTGAACGTGGATATTTCTACAGATTTCCTTTTCAGAAGATTCCTCCGGGGGCAATTGTGTTTAAAACTATGATTTGCAAATTTTTCGAATGCTTTCAGCCCCCTCCACCAGCAGAAATGCGTTTTCCCCTCTCCTCTACCCACCAATCCTTAGTTTTGCCCAACTAATCACTCCATGCCTTTGTATTCATCTGAACTGCTTAGCCTCTTGGAGTACTGCCCTGACCCCACCTTTGCTGAGGTGACTTGCTCTGGGTTCCCATGACATGCCAGGCATAATCTATGGCTTATTTAACTGCCTTCCTCCTAAGACCCTGACCTCTTAAATGTAGTGACCCTATCTTATTCATCGCTGTGTCATTTGAGCTTTGCACAGCCCTGGCACCTAACAGTTTAATAATAATCATTGCATTTAACAAATGATTCCCTTCAGCATGACGGTTTAAAGAAAGAGTAGTCCTAGACTAGAAATCATGCTAATATTTATTGTCACACAGACTGTCTCTGTTAAACCTGGTAACTACCTTCCTTAAAACAGCTGATGTTACTTAGAGGTGGAATAATTAGCCCAAGGTCGCAAGGTAGTGAAAACAGAGCTGGGATTTTTATCCTAGGTTTATTTGACTCAGAAGCTGTGGTCCTAACCTCTATACTACCCTGGGCAAATGACAGAGGCTGCTCTTTCTATGCAAATCATCTTAAACATTAATTTTGAGCTCTAACACTGAAAAACAAATCTACAGCGCCCAGTGATAGAACCAACACATGCAGGGAAGACATGTGTGCCCTCTTTACAAGAATCCCTTCTGTGGACATGTCTTTGGCTGCAGGACTGACTATACCTTCAAGTCTGGTCCTCGGTCCTGCAAGCCTCCAAACCCTTGACTACTTCACCTAAAAGGATTCAAACCATGGCTTAGTCATTTTAAAGTGGGTCCTACCTTCAACTGAAGAAACTCTTTAAGAGTGAGCTGGATGTTCCAGGAAAGAGGACCGTTGGTCAGTCTTCTTAGTGGCCACACACTCATTGACAACAGAATCTTCTCTGGGAGTTTTAACTTCAAAACCGGATGAAAACTATAAATAAATTATAATGAGGAAGCCCAGTTGTTATTTTAGACCCCTTGAATGCTCACCTCCCAGGTTGTCCAAAGCAGTGACCTTAACTTGTAAACTTATGCAGGAGGTTCATAAACAGAATAGAAATTTGGTTTAGCTTCTGTTTCTCTCATAATCTTTTCCCATGGACTACATCCTGGTTGTATATATTATGTGAAAACTTTATTCCAGACACTGTTACTCCGTTTTCTGTGAAGGAGGTGTTCCACGGTCAAATCCAATTTGGAAGTGGGGCGGGGCAGAGTTTTAAAACTTAAGCAGGTTTCCTTTTTTACTGAAAAGCTTCTCAGACTTTTCATGTCCTAGGCATTGTGACTTTCCAGCGGGGAATTTCTAATCTGACTGTATAACTTTTATTTTCCGTTTTACTGGTGTTCACTAGAAGAATGTAGGAATCATGGAAACAATCTATCAGTTAACAGAGCACTTCTGTGTGTTCTCAGAACCCCCATAGCTCACATACTGATGTATCATATAAGAATGTTTTTGAATTGCTTAAAATGTGGTTCACAGTTAATTCTATTAGAGGCTCTTTAATGGCCATAATTCTCTATTTTACCCTGTGATTGGGGAGATTTTTACAGTCACATTTTATACAATTCTAAACCATCTGTATATCATGGTCTGTCATGCATTACAGAGAGAAAAGGAGCATCTTTCTGGTGTGGACAGTCAGAGGAATTCATCACAGAAAAATTAGGCCATGGGCTGGGGCTAAAACTTCCTGAGTCCGAGATAAGAAAGAGGCATAGGCGAGCCCCCCAGGGTGGGGGGGTCACAGCTGGAGCAGGGACCCTGTGCTGAGAATCAGAAGTGTCTAGGCAAAGAGAAAACGCTGACTCTAACCTGACTGGCATGTATATTTGGGATTCAAAGACAAAATCAGGTCAGAGAGGCAGATGGGAACTAAACAGAAATGCTTTCAGAATAGTTTTAAATGTGCGAATGCTAGGTATGCTGGTGAAAAGTATACAGATATTTCGCTAAGTTGGTAATGCCAGTGCAAAACGGATTCCTTGTTTCTATTGCCATTCTTAAAGAGAAAGAATCAGTACAGGCCAGCAAAATGTGATGTGAAACAAAGTTTCATTTTTTTGTGTTTTCCTGGATCACTCAGGTGCGAGTCTTTCAGGTGGGAATCAAAAGACCTGGATATAGGGCAAAAAGGAAAAAAATCGCAGCCAATAAGACACTTTTGGACCGCAAATTGGTTCAGGGAGCAAGTCATAAACTTTCCGCTGTCATAGCACCTTCAGGTTTCATGTCACTGGTGCTGAGAAGCCGGGTTTTGAGCATGCTGAAGCCTGACCCAGAGGGGGCTGCAAGTGATTCCCCGCTGGCACGGTCACCCAGCAGGCACCCTCCAACATGCTCACTCACTGCTTGACAGCATTTCCCTTTAATGCAGAATAAATGGCGCAGTGATTGAGACTGCTGACCCTGCTTCAGTGACTTAGATCGGAGTCCTAGTGTACCCGTGATACAAGTTTCATCATCTTAGGCAAGTTACTTGACTTCTTTGAACCTCAGACATCCATCTGGAAAGTGGGCACATTGCACTTCTTCCCCATCGGGGTGCTGAGGATTAATGGACTTCTTAGCACAGCTGCTGGCAGAGGGGTCAGTGCTCGGTGCCTGTCAGCTGTCATTTTGTGTTTGTTGTTACCCCTGACTGCTCCAGAGAACGCGCGAATCTTTTTCCCACTCTTAAAATCCCAAACTGGAGAGTCTTGCAGAAATATGAAAAAAGGAATAAATTGTTTTATCCCAGGCAAATTAATAAATTGTTTTACATATTTTGCCATGGCCAGAAACCTTAGAAAACAATCAGTATTGGTACTGCCGAGTCAGTAAAAAGTTACTGTTCCCTTTAAATCTCCTTTGCATCAATTCTGCTAGTGGCCAGCCCATATTTCACATATTAACACAAAATATAGTCCGTAAGTATGTTCATATGGGTTGGGTAATTCTCAGAATCTGAGCAGAAAGTGACAGTTGATGCGGATTTTTACTTATTATCAATATACCTGTTTCCTTGTTTCTCCTATATGACCACAATAGTTATTAATCTCAATATTTCTAATGCTTTTTTTATTCTTGGCTACTTTTCTGACATATTAGTTTTTAGCAAGAAAAAATGGACCCAGTAATAGGAGGCATAAATTCCATTATCTCTCCACAGCTCACTAGGCCTGGTAATAGATAATGACGTAATTACTTTTTGAGTTAAAGAAAAAAATCCAATTGGAATGCCTACAGGTACATGTGCATTTATTTGGTTTGGAACTCACTTTTTAGCACAATTTATGTAGTGTATTTGGTATGATGGGTCTCGTTGAAACCAAGCAACCAGAGGAAATTATTTTTTCATACACACTCATTACCCAGGTATTAAGAATATTTTTTTTCTCACCCAAAGGCCAATAAGGCAGTTTTTCTCTTCAAATCTGTCACCACCATGCAACAGAAATACGTATTATTATTTGTTTTCTAGGGTGACTTTATGTGGATTGAGGCAAGGCAGAAGAAGGCTATCTGTACCCACCACTCATTCACTGCAGGAAAATATAGTGAGTGGCTATGGTGTAGGAGGCATTGCTCTAGGCACTGTGGATACAGAAGTAAACATGAAACAGTCAAAAGTCCCCACCCTCAAGGAGCTTTTATTCTAGTGGCCTTGCATTATTACTACATTCCGCCCACACGACTGCTAAGGAAACTCACAGGCTTCTCAGAACTAAGCTTAAGAACAAAACAAAACAAAACAAAAAGCGGAAGCTACAGTACATTACAACTTGGCCGGATTTTTTCTGGCCACTCAGTCCAAAATGTGTTAACTTGGTTCTTATGTACGTATATTAAATCAAGGACTATGCGGAGTACAAGAAACTAGGAGACCCATGAATCAGAGACAAAGAGTTTATTATTCACAATAATAACAACAACCAGAGTGACATTATAACCCCTGTCCACTGGGACCCAACCCCCAGGGCGATGCTGTGAGGGCTGAAAGGTTCATGTTCAAGGAGTAGACATATTACAAGAGAGGAGAATCTGAGCTCATAGAAGGATAGTCTGATCATGCATAAGGGTTGCTTGCAAATCTGCCCATTCTCCCTCCAAAGAGAGATCTCCTTTTTATTCCTGTGGAATGTAAGCAAATAATCTTCAAGGAGAGCCGTGTCATGTCCCTAAGTCTTTTAGGAAAAACTCACTCTTGGGAATTTTCTTATCCAGGAATGTTTATACCTTTGTTCCTTAGGGGAACTTTTTCTCTTTCTTGTCACAGTTGCCAGCTTGTACAAGCATTTCTAAAATGCTAGGCTCAGAGTATAAGGGATGTCCATCACTGAGGATGTAAGAATGTTACAGACTCATGGAGAAATCGCTCCCAGCAATATGAAACTCCAGTTAGGCTGTAAGCCCGTGAGATCAGGGTGATGTTCTATTCCAAACGCCTACCCTAGCAATAGATGTGTGATAAGTGCTCAATAAATATTTGTGCAATGAATATGTTTTGAGAATGATGGAGATGATGATGGTTTTACCCTCAGTTTTCAGAAGGAAATTAGTCTTTTGGGGGACTTAGGGCAAAAACACTCCAGAGAAACCATAGACATAATGAAGGGAACGTCTGCTAGCCACATTTGCTCCAAAATGTGTCTGAACAAGATAAATTGTTATATGTACATCAATGGGACATTGATTCCCAAACTTCTGGGGGTTTTTTCTTATTGTTTTGTGGTTTTATTTTGTTTTTCTGGTGAGCACTATACCTATAAAATACTCAAGTTAAATACAGCAATAGAATCAAAAAAATTAGAAAACATTAAATATTCCATCCCTCATTGTAGATGTATAATGTGTGTTGAGATCTTCAGAATTCTGAGAATTTCTACTATAAAATAATCAATAAAATTAACAACAAGAAAAAGAGGAAAAACAAAAAAGTGACCTGTTTAACTTTCCTCACCTACTGGGTTTTTTGTTTTTTTTTTTTAGTTATACCTCTTTTACTTTGTTTAAAATTTATTAACATTTCATAGAGTATGTGTGCAACCGAATATATTTCGAGAAATACAGCTACCCTCTAGGTTCCTTGATACCTGTACATACTTCACAGATTGGATTTCTGGTTTCCCTTATAAATCTTGGTTCTAGAAATGAACTTGCCAGGAGCTCTCCAGCCAGGAAATCTTCTCACTGCACTCTTGGGCTCCATTGTGCGCAACAACGCACAAAGCAGATAAAAGTGACTTCCCTCAAAAACCATGGCTGGTGACCTGGGCAGATAGAGACGTTTGTCATGATCGTAGGAGCCCACGCCCCAGGGACAAGGGTGTCATTGTTCCAGTTCCTCACAGCCTGCTTGCAGTTCTCTGCTCATGCTTGTCAGATTTCTGTGCCATCAGGCAGCATTTGTGGTTGACAATGGCTGATTGCAGAAAGAGTGAGATACTTTCTTAAAAGTCCCTTTTTAACATGAGGGAAAACATTGTAGATGCATTCGGAAGACATCCCATAGGTTTTGTCAGCCAGAGAGATGGTACTCATGGTTAAAGACACTGTTAGTGAGGAGGAGAGAGCACATGATCCCCTACAGCTGGGGCTACCACCCTTGAAGACATGTGCTCCCCGAGGATAAGGCAAAATAACACGCTCCATTAGGAGAAGAACACAGAGAGAGGCTCTTTGTTGGGCGGGCTGTTGCTTAAGGTTGTCCTGTGAAAGGCAGTTGGAGTGTCGGGATTTTCAATTTAATTCACACAAAATCTCATTTCTAAACATGGAACCCCTACCTCACACCCTAACACTTTATTTAAGGCTTACAAGGCAGGTCAAGTTAATATTTTTATTGAAATTTGACAGGTGAGGAAGCCGAGGCAACACCTCCAATCCGCTACTCAAAATCCCATGACCAGCTGATAGCACAGAATTACTAAAATCTAGATACCCCAACTTGGAGGACTATTCCTTCTGCCATATTTCTAATGAACTCTTCTTTGAGAATTGAAACTTTGGTTCCATCTGTTGGATAAGAGGTGAGGTGTATGGGTGGAGGTGGGGTGAGGGATCCTTGTCTCTTTAAATCGAAATCACATTGATAGTCACCTGCACTTGCTCATGAAATTACCCAGTGGTGTCCACCAAAGAGCACAAGTTGACGGCAGCCTGTGTTAACAGGGTGAACACCTGGAGCGACACCAGCCCTTCCAGCTAGGAGCCAGTGTGAACTGAAAGTGACTCCAGGTCGACGGCTTTGACAGAAGGTGCCACATACAAATTACAGTTAGTTTGAAAATTAGCTGCCAGATTATTAATTTGAAAGAAGTGTACACAGCATAGTTTTTCCCTCCTAGGTCTCTGGCTGAGCTTTCTCATCTGTTTATCTGATCTCTCTGCTTCCTCTAGCTCCCTATCACAACACTAGGGACTCTGGAAGTCCTTGCCAGGAGAGATTCAGAAGGCAGAGACAGCCAGGCAGGCGTTTGCTCTCTTGAAGTTTCCAGTGGACCTGGACTGTTCATGTGGCTTTCTGCACACTTATCTCACTTGTAGAATTCAGACCAGTCAATTCTTAGACCCCAGATTGCTCATCTTTAAAAGACATGAAAGATTGGAAAAAAATAGGATAGGAGGGATGATCTCTCAGGATTCTTTATACAATCTTTTATTGTCTGACTTTAAAATAGTACATGATTACTAAACAAACGTGTGTACCATGTATACATTTGAATATGAAAACTACTCACAATTCTGCCTCACTCAAAGATAACTATCAATAATTAAGTGTATATTCTTCGAGACTTTATTTCAAGTGTGCATACTAACATTTTTTGACTCATTATGGTTCATACATACTATTCTGCAACTGGCTCTTTTTGCTTAGCAGTGGGCATACTTTCATGTTAATAATCTAGCTTTTCTTTTTTAATGGCTGTATAGTATTCCACTGTATGGTATTTCATACCTTATTTGCCCAGCCTTTTACCAGCCTCTATTTGTGTGGTTTCCAATTATTCATCAATGCAAATACAACTGAGTAAACACCTGTCTAGACACACCTTTGCAGTCTTATCTATGCATTTCTACAGGATAAATCCTTTGGAAAAGAATCGCAGCGACAAGCGCCCAAGGTCCCTTGTCAGCATGGCTTAAGATGTATGTTTCCCTGGGCCACCATCTCAAATCAGATCTTGTCTTTGCGAATTCCTTCTCTATGGGATGGCCCCAAATACACAGATTTCTAGAGCTGCGCTTGTATTGGGCTTTTTACTTTTTATCCAACATTCAGACCTACAATGATTCCTCTCTGGCTCATTTTTATGGGTGATAATGTGTTTCTCCCACCAGGCACTTCCTTTTATTTCACTAGAGCTCTAACAAGCACTTATAAAAGCAGCAATCTAGGTTACCTGAAAACCTTTCCCTTGTTAACTTGGCTCAAAAAAGCTAAGACTAGAGAGAGAATTGGAAGGCAGTAGCTCAGCCCTGGCTATATAAAGCCCCTCTTGGGCATGTCATTAACTTTTTCTCTTTGGTTTATCTGTTAAAAAATAGGGGTACAATTTATGTGTTAGGCTCCAGTGCATGGACTGATAGGCCTTGATGGGGCAGACATGCTCTGTCACCCTCTTTACATGAGTGCAAAGCGGTTTACTTTAGAAAAATGATGTGAGTGAGATGCTTAATAATAATAAACAAGTATGTTAATACTCTGTGATTAACACCCAGTAATGACTAATGTTTAGACCTCCTTGTTTCTGTCAAAAACCCATTTTTATCAGACACGGAAATGGCCTAAATTAGCTATGAAAAAGACCTCTTGCAGCACTGGGTATTCACGTCTGTGACCCTTCTGAGCTAGAGCAGCAATTAGACGAGCTGTCTGTTCTGTTCAGACCCCCAAAAGAAAGTATTCAATGCCAGCAACACAAAGCACAGTAGTTTCAAAATCAAGATACTCTTATTTCCATATTGACTCGTATCCACCCTCCCCCCTCCGCAACATACTGCCCCCAAATTGCTCTGATGACCCTCCAACCATCTTGTGTTTATCGAAGACTTCTCAGGACCGCCCTGTAGAACAGTTTTCTGTTTGTTAAATTGCAGGCTCCTGGGCCCTATCCTGCCCTAAAACAGAATGCTTGGATACATGCAATTTTTTTAAGGATTGCTCCCCTGGGAATTTTGGTGCGCTCTAATATCTGAGGACCTCTTCTGTGATAGGCCATGCCTCTGAGATAGTCCCATGTATAGGAGGCACCTGACATTAAGTTAAGATGTAGCTCTGATTTTGGGCCTGAGAGTCTGCGTTTCTGATAAGATGATGATGCTGGTCTATGGACCTCATTTGAGTAGCAAGGTCCTTTTATGGGACACTTACAGGGCAAGTCTGTGTCATTTATCTTTATAATCCCAGGAGTGGGTATGAGTCTTGAGTCTAATGCATGTTTCTTTGACTAAAGAAATGAATGAATGCCATATCAGCAAAGCTGAGCATGTCATTTAGTCTAACTAACATGGAAAACATTTCAGCAGACAGTGCAATGTGTGTGTGTTACTTTTAATATAGTACCTAGGGGTGCTTAGTCACTCCAATCAGGTATATATATTCCACACAAAATGCCATAGTCCAGAGGCAGCTACTATAGGAACAGCTGTCTTTATCTGAGAACAACACTGAGGTTTTGTTAAATAACAGAAAAAAAAAAAAAAGAAGAGGAAGAAGTAAAAAGATGTCATTGGGAAATCTGTGATATTCAAAACATCTTCTTTGATAAAATATTGTAGAGGTCTTCCCTGATCTTGCAGGAAATTAAAATTGGAGAGAAAACAGTCAACTCTCTTCCCAGCTGACTAGGCTACTGAGGAGTTAGGTCTCCTTACTCTGTGGTTCGCCAGATGCTGCCAAAACCACCTGACTCAATGACACAGTGTTTGCAAGGCACTCTGGGAGCATCTAAATGGGCAGGGCCTGGCAGTCAGATTTATGATTGTTCTGTGCCTGCATCCGAATAAATGCCTACGGGTGGAACTGAATTGCCCCTGACAACTTGTTTTCTCCGTAACCTGTCATTGAGTGTGTAAGAAAGAGGCCTATAGCTCACATCTAACTCTGACAACAGTGAATAATCACCCTGGCTCGGATTGGCAGGCCCCAAGAAGTAGCTGGGTGCAGATCCACTGTCATCTTTGTAGTTGATCAGTTCACGAATGTTTAAAATAATTAAAGTGACTCGCAAAGAGTTGCACAACCAACATTGGCAATGTTCATTGCAATCTACATCCATATAACACTCATTCTCTCTTCAGCACATCCTCGACACAGAAAAGTAAATGGTTTGCCGCAGACTGAAAGTTTACACTTAGAAGGTCTCTTCTCAGGACATTTCAAATCCGGGCAGGCAGGAGCAAAAAGGACCAAGAGCGGGAGCTAGTGCGGTTTCCTCTTAGGGCTGGATATTGACTATGTGACCGGCAGCCCTGACCCTCACCCTCACTCCCAGTCAGGAAGGCAACAGGAAGAACAGTGAGCTGATGCAGCCAGGTGAGCTTGGTTCCCACTAGCCCTACCATCTCCATCCAATTGACAAACAGCCAATGTCCTTTTAAATAAAAACTTGTGTCTGGGAAAGTGCATCCTGGGAATCCCTCAAGCTGCAGCAGCAATGTATTCAAAGCAAAGGGAAAGTAGTAATAACAGTGATGTCAGTGATGGTCACTTAAGTTCTGAAACATAAGGTGAAGTGTTACTAACACGTTTTATTAGATATTAGACATCCACTTTTGTGGTTGAACCATGAGTAACAAATTGGGTGATATTTGGGACAGTGCACGCGAAGGTAAGAAAATGGGGAATACATTTCAAATGATGTTTTAAGGGACAAAGATCATATTCACTAAAACATCAGGAGGTTTTGCCTTGGAAGATGCTACAAGGCTTTTCAGTAACTATTGAGAATACAGAAGTCTGATTTAAACAGAGCTTGAGAGAGACATCCCCCAGAGAGTTTTTCCTTTTCTCTGGGGATTCAGAAGATTTGAGGGCAGAACAGTGAGGAGATTGGGGAATTCTAAGGTTCACAGAACAAGTCCTATGAACGCTCTTCCAAAATTTACTCAATTACATGAAGTTTAAACGAGAAGGGGAAAGATAATGTGTTTTGATCATCAAAGTGTAAGTTAAACTTTGGTCCTACTCAAAGTCGCATTAAACGTTCCATGAAAAAGTTTCTGGGCTTGAAAGACCAGGAAGGAGCCTCACTGCTGGTTACTTTTGCTTCTGCTGAAAGGCCTTTTCATTCCTCAAGTAAATCCCGGCCTCATGCAATTCAGGCCGTGCTTGCTGAGTTAGGCAGCCCACATAGGTCAGGGGTGGGACCGTATATGAAGGAGCATAGAATGGCTTTAAAGGGGTTGGCAAACTTTTCAGTAAAAGGCCAGATAGTATGGATTTTAGTCACTGTGGGCCATCTGGTCTGGGTCACAATACTCAAGTGTCCCATGGTACCAAAAAGCAGCCACTACCTGGGTCGGAATGAGTGTAAAGATACCCAGGAGCCAGGGTGTCTTTGTTTACAAAAGCAAGTTCGGGAGGGGGCTGTGCTTCCCTTCTCCACCCCCCACACCCACACCCACCGTGCTCCCCCACCGCTCCTGTCAGGACAAGGTAGTAAATCTTTGCCTTGCTCGATTTCCTGTGGGTGAAAGAAACATCTTTCACAGTAGACTTGTCCTTATCGATTCTTCATTAAAATTTTAACCAGCATTTCTTTAGCACCAACTGTGTAGACTACGCCATATTAGTACTAGTTACTAGGGAATCAGGGAGCAGCTAGGGATAGGAAGAAAAGAAAATGGATGATGCCATGTTTAATCTGCCCCCCTCCAAGGTAGTTTAAATCTTGCTAAGGAACACAGGCATGTAGGAAAATAGGACAAGTCAAGGAGTGGAAGTAGGTTTAGTGTATCAGCAGCCAAGTCCCTGAGTGGTCTATGGATTGTCAAGAATCCTCCCAAAGCCCAGACTTGACTACATGGAATACGTATCCATTTATAAAATTCAGCCTATTGTGATTAGACATTATCTACCTCGTCCTCTTTTTGGAAAGGCAATAATTCTAAGGCTTCTGCCTTGCCAATGTATCACTTCTCAAATTTTAAGATCACTAAGAATCAGCACCAGGGCCTCTGGCTAAAGCTCAGGTTCTGGTTTAGTAGGACTGGGGTAGGGCCCTAGATTCTACATTCCCAACAGCGTCACTGCTGTCAGTCACCAGGACTTACTCTGAGTGGCAAAGTCTACGGTTACTTGGTCAAGTCTGCATCCATGTGACATAAGAAACCCAACGTACCATACATATAAATAAATTTATATTTTCTCCTAGAGGAATTTCAAAGAGTAAATGTTGAACAGCTAAATGATTCCCCTTCCTTAAACTATCTTCTCCGTTTCCTTCCCCAATAGTAAGTATACAAATTCTCCATTTATCTTTCACTCATTCTTAGAATGTGAAGTCTGCTGTGAGAAAACAAGTAGATTATCTGAGTTGGTTAACATTTTGTGCTAAACTTTAATGTTACACTTTGGGTGGAAATAGCTTCTTATGTAAGTGTGGGCCTTCAAGTAGAAACATGAGAGAATGAGATCAAAGGAAGGGAAAGCTTGGTGGGAAGATAAAGGATCATGGATATTTAGGTTCACAGAAGCTGCCTAAGGTAGCTAAAGGCTGAATTTAAATTGCCGGAATAGGTGTGGCGACATAAAGAGACCCCAGACCAAGGACTGAAAGGCCCAGATGGGGAGAAAAAGGTCCAGAGGAAGTATGGGCAGGGAAAGACTGGAATTATACCCACTTCACAGGTAAAAGGGATCTCAGGGATGATCTTGTTCTTTGCTTCTCAGCTCTCTGGTCTCATGCTCCTAGGGCATACTTCCCATCAGTAACAGTGGGCCACCAACAGGCCACTCTGAATGTACAGGCACCACCTCATGCCTTCTACCTCCTCCCCACACCCAACTCTGTGCAGACACATGATCAGAATCTCAGGGATTCTGATGGGGATTCTGATGTCTGATAGACCCACTGTTTTGAGAATCCATAAAACTTACTTATTTTTTATCTATGAGAAACCCAAGGTAGACAGTTGATTTGCCAAAGCTTAGCTAAGTTATTTTTGGATAGTTAGTCTTCAAACTTGGAACTCTTGACACTCAAGCTAGTTTCACTAAATATAATCTCTGCTGGTGGAGCATTTTGTTAGAAGCTCACTGGCATTGGGTGGACTGTGTTTTGATTATTTATATGTTTACTTTTTTCAATATCTTATAGTTATGCATCACAACTTTTTTGGAAAAGATAGGTAGCAGATAGGATTCACATATTTTAATTATTAGGAGCTCACTTATCCTCCTAAGAGTGCCTGAAGTATTGATTGCATGACCTCAAGAAAAGCTTGATGAATTTGTACTACCTTACCCACTTAGTAGCAAGATTAATTTATTCAAAAATGTTTATTTAACAAGTAATGTGTGCATAATAACACGAGAAACATCCTAGGAAACACTATATGTAAACATAAACCCTGTACTTAAAAAGCTTGCATTTTTAGTGATGAGACATATATTTATGAAAATCTTTTGGAAAGTATTCAGTGATTTGCCAAGAAGAATTTTATAGGATCTCTTGTTAAAATATATAACATATGCACCCTAATAAAATAGTTTATAACACTGAATTTTAATTGTCTGCTATTTGTTTGCATCTCTCACCAAATTGCAAAAAATAAAAAAAAGCAAGAAAGCAGAGGTTAACCATCGCCTAGCATGATGACTATGCATATTAATCATTGAATACTTATTTGTTGATTGAATATGTATGAATACATAATCATATGCTTTCTATCTATGGTATATGATATGTTTGCTATATTTATAAAGTATATTATCTAAGTACACATAATTTATTTATGTAGTTTATGCCTTATGTATAAGATCAGACTCATTAGGATATTGTGCTCTTTTCCATTTTGGAAAAATAATTTACCAGTGTGGACATTTTTGCTTCTATAACTAAAACCAAGGCTTCTCAGCCTTCAATGTGCAAAATGATGCTCTCAAAATTTGAAAACTAATGTTGAATATCAAACATTTTGCACATCCACACTTTATAAACACCAATGTATTCTTCCTACAAAGAAGACATACTGTAGTATAGTAAATACTTTATATAAATTATTTAATGTTTATCCTCACCCCAACCTTATGATGTAGGGAATGGTTATTACCACCACTTTATAAATGAGAAAGCTAAAGTAAGTTAGTTGAGGTCACAAAGTTGCGCAATAGTGAAGGCATGATGTGAATATAGAGAACGAGCCTCAGAATTGGTTCTTTCACCCTCTCAGGTAGAGTACTGGGGTCGACCAATGAAGTGCCTCTCCCAGTTCAAATCCAGTAGTTGTCTGTTTTGTGAATGGAGTTCCACTGGAACAGAGCCACACCCACTTCTTCAAGTGTGTGCGGTGCCTTCTGTACAGCGGAGCTGAATCTTGCCACGGAGCCTCTCTGTCTCTCTGAACTTAGAATATTTACTATTTGATTCTTTACAGCAAGGGTGTCAAATTCATTGTCACCAGGGGCCACATCAGCCTCACGGTTGCCTTCAAAGGGCCGAATGTAATTTAGGACTGTAGAAATGTGACTACTCCTTAACAGTTACGCGAAAGCTTGGTGTTGCCACCCAGTAGAAACAAGGTGCCGGGCTGGATAAAACAAGGTGGAGGGCTGGATTCGGCCCGTGGGCCTTGTGTTTGCCACCTGTGCTTTACAGAAGAAAATTGTCAGTCTTCCCACGGTGTATCAAATATATCATCCAACTTTATGGATTAAATGAATGCTTGTTCTATAATTTTGCTGTAGGTGTTATACATAGTATAATATATAAACCTCAGGAGCCCCGCCCCCATTTTCCTCATATTTGTTTTCAGTATATAGGCCATCATTGTTTGTTGTAATTTCTACTACGTTGATGAATGATTTGTAAGACAAAGTTCGAGCCATCTTGCATTAGCTCTTGCTAGACATTCTGAACATTCAGAATTTGGTTCAGGGTACATTGGAAAAGTGTGCTTATTAGGATTAACATTTTAAAATGTGTTCTTCTTGAACAGATTCCAAAATATTTATAGTTTTAAAACCTAATGAAGATTTGGTGGTATTTTGGGGGGTAATAACTTCAAAATATATCTTTTTAATTATATTTTCTTCCCAAGTTCTATTTTAGAAACTACAGAAAAATATATATTGTAAAATTGCTAATAAATTGTAGAGGGTTATGCGGCATATTTTTCTTACTAATTTTAAGGAGGAGTTTTTCAATATTATTGTGAATCATAATTATGTCATTATATATTATAAATATATTACATATATTTACACTACATAATTAGACCTAATTCTAATTATGTAGATTCATGGTAATCAGCTAAAATTTGCTTTAAAAAACCAAGATAATTCCTCTAACAGATGCTACCGTAAT
>VMDR010008966.1:0-34873 GCA_007922815.1 Macrotus californicus
AAATTGGGTCTGTACATTACTCCACATATGAAAATCAGTTCCAGATAGACTGAAGACTTAAATGTACAAGATAAAATTATAAAACTCTTAGAAGACACTAGAGACTATCTTTACAACCAAGATTCAGGGAAGGGTTTCTTAAATAGCACACAAAATACTCCACAAATTATATAGACAAAGATTGATCAGTTAAACTACATTAAAACTAAGAACCTCAGTTCATCAAAATTTACCATTAAGACAGTGAAAGTACAAACCAATATCTTTAAGAGAAGATATTTGCAAAGTATATAACTAACAAGGAGAAATGGGCGATGGAAAACAGGCCCTTTGCAGAAGAGGAAATCCAGATGGCCAAGGAAAAGATGTGTAACCTCATCAGTAGTTGGAGAGATGCAAGTATTGGGTTGGCCAAAAAGTCTGTTTAGTTTTTTTTCTGTAAAATAAAAGACACATTTTCCATTTTCACCAATAACTTTATTGATTTGAATATTTTGAGTATGTTGGCCATCTCCTGCTATTGGCTTTTAGTGGTTATAGTCCAGGGGTGCTGCTAAACATCTTCCAATGTAGAAGACAGCCCCACAGCAAAGAATTATTTGGCCAAACATCAATAGCACCAAGAAACTTCGCAAACCACTTTTGGCATGCTTCATCAGTCACAGCACCTTCTCCAAACATAACAAATTTTTTTTAGTGTT
Source organism: Macrotus californicus (assembly GCA_007922815.1). Lineage (NCBI taxonomy): Eukaryota > Metazoa > Chordata > Mammalia > Chiroptera > Phyllostomidae > Macrotus > Macrotus californicus. The sequence continues at coordinate 702 of VMDR010008966.1, forward strand.
TCAGTTGTATTTTTACCTTTCTTGTAACAATAAAGCATAATATGCTACAAATGTGTATTTTCTTCCATCTTCAATGTTAAAATGCCTGCACAAAAATTCACCAATTGTGATAACTTTTTTTAATGCACGCTGATATAACAGCTGTGACAATACAATCTAACAAAATTGTTTTGAATAAAGTTATAGACAACTAAGCACTACTAGAGCCATCGTACAGAAAAAAATGAACTTCGTGGCCAATCTAACATAAACTCACAGTAACGATCTATCTTGTCACCACTAAATTGGCTTGAAAAAAATCTGCACTATCAAATATGTGAAGATGTGCACAATTTTTATATATGCTGCTAGTGAGAGAGTAGATCTATGCATCCAGTATGGAAAACAGCTTGGCATGATCAATAAGTAAAGATTGACATATTTTGTATGGCCTTATAGGTGCCTTGTGACCCAGTAATGTCACCACAGCTCTCTCCCCTAGGCCTAGAGAACTCGGAGTGACTACCAGGAGAAACGCATAAAAACGTTCACAGCGGCACCACCTGTGATAGAAGAAACTGGAAATAACCCAAATGTCCTCCAGCAATGGACAGGATAAACACAGGCATGAACACGAACAAATTATATTGTGCGACAATGCAGCAAAATGGATGATTTTTAGGAACATAATGTTACTTTGAAACAAGCCATAAGAGTATGTATAATAGGATTCTGTACACATTAAGGTAAAAAATGCACAGATATCCAAAAAATACATTTTTGCAGGAGGAAACTCATGGTCTCACTACACCTGACACAGTGTGGGGCTGCTGACTGGAATGGATGGGGGCGCAGGGGTCAGGAAGGGTCACCGGCGCACAGAGGAGTTCAAGGTCTTGTTCAGGACACAGTTGTGTTCTTTACTTACACCAAGTATTCATCATATTGTTTTCTTTACACCTTATGTATATTTTAAATATTCTTTTCTATCAACTTAATAGTCTACACATTTTTATAAAGGGAAATATTGACATATATCAATCTTTACATGGATTAAGTCTAATTTTTGGTTTTTAAGAGAATATTTTCCTATAGAAATCATTTCCTGACATCAATATTAGAATAGAAGTAAAAAAATAAGGCCTGATCATCCCAATAAACATGACAGAAAACCATCAAAGAGGAATTTGAGGCAGAGGAGGAGAGAGAATAAAATAACCAGCCGCCTACAAGAAGCCAACAGTCTCCCTTGGAAAACCAGCCAGCTAGACACACATCCCCCCGCCGCCAGTGCCTTCATTCGCGATAAGACAGTAAATTCTCTTCCCCAGCCTGGAGTTCAGAGTAAACAGTCAGAGCCTGAGGGACCAGAGAGAGAGAGAGAGAGAGAAACGGCTTGGCTGTGGCTTCTTTCCCTCTGGCGGGAATGCTCACTGTCAACTGTTCAATCACAAAATGCAAACTCTCCACATCTTCCACGGGCAGTGCGTCCCTGTGGTGTGGAGACCTTTGGGTGCAGGGGAGGGCAGGAGGGAGGGGTGGTGGGGACAATACCCCGCTGGGGCCCAGGCCAGTCTGGTCAGTGTGGCCTTGGGTCCTGGGGTCCGGGCAGGGCCACAGTTCAGGATCAGGCTGCAATGGCTCCATTCCAGCTCAATGGGCCTGGCCGCCCAGCCTGGACTACACTTCATTTTAGGTGCTGAGACTGACCACACACACCTTCCTGCTCCCACATTTAACTGGCCTCGCTGGATGAAAACGTGGAGACTATTCCAGAGCTGCTCCAGAACTTCCAGTTGGGGAATGAAAAAGAAAGACATACTAGGCATGGAGCTGATGGATACTTCCTTCTTTGTTCAGGGGGAGGTTAAAGCACATCTTGCAATTAATTTGGGTGCCTTACGATCCGTCACTGAAAATGAAACACACCGCCCACACTACCCTGGACAGCAAGGAAAACTATGTGGAGCTTGGGGGAGAGCAGGCTGCCTGGCTAGCCAGAGCCAGCCTCAAACTGCTCAAGATAGCAGTTGGCAATAGCAGCCTAGCCTGTCAGCTACAGCACTTAAAGCTGATGGATATATATTATTTTTGTTTGGGAAAAAAAAATCCATTCTACCATTAATGACTCCTGGAGTGTTAGCTCAACTATTTTCTTTTATATTAAAATAAAAGATGATTTAGAAAGGTTTCTCATGGCTTCTCAGTACCATAGGCCAGTATACATGTTTTAAATCAACTTTGAGGTATAAATTACATACAATAAAATGCACTTATGTTAAGTGTACAGTTTTATCAATTTAATTTGTGCAACTACTATAATTAAGATTGAGAACATTTCTAGCACCCCCAAAAGTTCCCCTGCTCCTTCCAAGTCCATTGTCCCCATTCTCTTTGTCCCTGGCCTCGGGCAATCTCTGATCTGCTGTCACTGTGGATTAGTTTTGTCCTTTAAAGTATTTCAAATAAATAAAATCAGTCAATACATTTTAAATTCAAGGATTCCTCCAGTCTGATAAACGGCTGTTTTCTGTGGTGTTTCTCTTGGTTCTCACGCTCAAAACGGCAAGCCTCCACTCTGCCTTGCTTTCCCCCTGCGGGTTGTTCCAGCCCTAGTGTGTGTGCCTCCGAAGGCAGAACTCCGGGTCTGGTTTTAAACAGAAGGACCAGAAAAGTTAAAGATTTCTAACTTAAAGTGAAAATGTATATGACTCATAGTGATATTTTAAAATAAAACAAAAACACTCCATCATATCTGTTACACATGAGTTAACCCCAAAGCCATGGCTGACTGCAAGCATCAGCTTCCGGGGGGAGCGTGACAAGATCTATTTGCAATATCCATGAAGAGAACAAAGGAGAAAATGCGGACAGATCAGTCAATTACAAAATAGTGAAAAATAAAAAGCTGTCAATTGGAATTACCTATGAAAATTTCCTCTCTGTACAGTCACTGGCCAGGGTTGGGGGGTGGGGCACAGAAGAAGGAGGTTTCTCTCTCTGCATTTGTAATACACCTTCTGAGGTTTTTGGAGTAATTTAAATGCATTCCACTGATTGCTGACGCTGCCTAGTCCAGGTAGTACAGAAGTCTCTCCTCACTGATGTTCCTTCTATTCACAGGAACATCTTCCTAGGTACAAAGGCCCTTGGAACTCAGGAATGGACTTGTCTCCTAGTACAATTTTCACCTTTTCCTCTGTCTTTCAGGCCATTAGCTTTGGAGACTCTGAAAGGCTGAAGTCACAAGATCAGAGAGCTTTGTCCCACCGTGGCAGAAAAGGAGAATGCAGACTCTTTGCTGTTTTCTATTTTTGTCGCCCCCCTATCTATTTTAATGGCAATTAAACTCTAGTGCCCTCACTTATCTCTGTTGGCTAATGTTTTTAACTCCACCAGTCCCAAAGGGAATAATCCCAAATCTCAAGCCTGTGCTGTATTAAAGACCCATGAATGCTTAATCAGAGCAAACAGAGGATTTGGTTTGTATATACAGCAAATCTCGTGTCTTTCATGTTCGGAGAGCAGGACTAAAAGAAGAAAAGACGATAAATCATTTCAAGAAACAGCATAACCGAAATGTTGTATGTTTATTTAAAGCTTCACATAATCATTTGTCTAGAGCTCCAGCCCAGCTTCAGAAAGTAAGCTGCCGTATCGAGGTTTGGGGACAAGCAGTGTTCAGGAGCCAAAAGACGCACCGCCTCCTCCCCAGACTGGTTTATGGGCAAACGGTGAGCTCTTAAGTAGAACCACAGCATCCAAGAGGGTAGTGCCACAGTAACACGAAGCTATGGTTTTTTTTAAACAGTTTTTTGTTGAGGTATTGGGTTACACAAAAATCTAAGAAGGTTTTAAACAGAGTAAAAAGGATGTGACTTTTTTTGGTCTGACTTGAAGTGAAAAATCCAAGTTGATGTCATCCTTAAGTATGCTTCCAACAAAAAGAAAAATAACAGTTATGAGCGGGTGGTGAGGTGGGGGGAGCTGGCTGCCTGGGAATGCGCTTCCACTCTGTTTGGAGTATTTACAAAGTCAGGTTGTGTTCAGATTGAGAGTTGGGGCAGGCTCTGGCTTCAGGCTGCCTGGGTCTGAATTCTGACTCTGCCGCCTCTCAGCTAAAGAGCCTGGGCAACACCTCTCTTTTCCTCAGTGCCCTCCTCTGTCAAATGGACTGCTAAAGGGACTGGCCTCAGAGGACCGCTGCAAAGACTAACCACATCTGGAGTGCTCAGATAGTGCCTGGCCCCTAATGAATACGAGGTGGCGTTTTGGAACAGAGCATGAAGCAAACCTCCGTCACGGTTTCACTAGAAGGCCGTGCTGGGTCGGGACTGACAAGGAGTAGCCCTGAAGGCCAGGCTTCCTGGAGAGAGGGAGCGAAATTATTTTCAAATTGCTTCTAATATGAAGGGTAAATACAACTCTGTGCCAGCATTGCTTCAAAACTACGACATATAAATCCACCATAAATGCTTATTTCATAAATTTGCACTGCCCTTTAAGGTGAGTGTTCTTTTCTCCTTAGTTCAGAGCCCCACGGAACCAGCTAGGACAGTGTGAGCTTTCTCAAGGTGCTGTGGGTTGTCGTGATGGTGCCACACGCACCATCTGCGCTCGCACAGAAAGCCCAGTTTCTTTAAGAGGCCAGACACTGCCAACACCCATGAGCTCAAAGTCGGACCTGCAGCAATATCTGAAAAGCTGCATTAATTTTCTCACAATAACCTGATGACAGCCGATGTACCAGATTTTTTTTCCTCATTGATTCATTTGATTGTGCAGGATGTGGGGAACCCTGGTGAACTTTCGACCCTACCACAACCAAATAGAGAAGTTGGTGGGTGAGCAGGAGTTTTATTACGTAGACGTTGATGCATAGTAATCTCTGTGCTCGCACGTTTCACAGATACGGAGACATTTCCGTAGGAAGGGGACATAGTCTATCAGTACTTAGGAGAACTGATTCTTGGGAAGGAAAAATCTGCAGAATATATAATGCAACCTCAAAAAATTCTTAAAACTTTGCAGCTTGTGAAAATATTAATAAAATTTTCAATGTAACCCAAAGGGGAGGTACTGTGCCATCAGGCTCATGGCCAGCAACTGCAGTCCACCACACAGGAGAGGTGAGGGTTGGTAAAGCTGTGCTTCAGCACTTGCAGGTAATGAACTGCTTCTCTTATTTTTCCCAGCTAAAGTCATAGTGTGTATGTATATGATGGCGCATTTCTTTTTTTTTTTAAATTTATTTACTTTTAGAGAGAGGGAAAGGGAGGGAGAAAGAGAGGGAGAGAAACATCAATGTGTGGTTGCCTCTTGTGTGCCCCCTCCTGAGGACCTGGCCCTCAACCCAGGTATGTGCCCTGACTGGGAATCCAACCTGCGACCTCTTTGGTTTGCAGGCTGGCACTCAATCCACTGAGCCACACCAGCCAGCGTGACGGTGCATTTCTTGTCCAGAAAAATAAGGACTCATTTTTAAAAATTCATGTTCTTCAGTTGAGATCAGTGCATTATTAATGATAAATATACTAATTTAATCCAGAACTTTCAAACCCTGTTTTTAAGACACTTGAGCATTAAAATAATGTGCCTGGTGTCTTGGTTTTTCCATTTTCCTTTAATTTGCTTGAGTGTAAAGGTCAAATTTTCTTGCAAAAACCCTATCAACATTTATATTTATGTTAAAGATTATCAAGGAAGCAAAGTTGTGAAGCCTCTACCTTTCTGAGGTTTATATTCCATACGCAGAAAGAAGACATAACCACGTGTTTGCTGGAGAATTCACTTCCCAGGGAGAGAGTTGGTGGGAGAGAGAAGGTAGAACTTTGCCTGAAGGATGGGAAGGCAGGAGGGCGTAAGAACCAGAGGTATGGTTCAAGACCGTCCATTCATCCACCCGGCAAATGTTTATTGAGCTTCTACTACATGCCAGGCACAGTGCTTGGTTATGACATTCTGGGTGAACGGGCTGGATGCATAGGCCCAGTCCTTGCCTCTGGGAGCTATTACAAACAACAGGCTCAAAATGGGGTCATTTAGCTAAGCCCCAACTCACCAAACGGAGATTTAATTACAGCTTCAGCCTCCCAGAAATGGAATTGTAAACTAGTCAATTAGGAATCGCCTGATCAGCACTAGCCAGGTAATCTACCTGAGAGGCCCTGTCAGTCCCTAGAGGAAGGTAACCTTGTGGTAACCAACTGGCTCTTTCCCCTCACGTGACTTCCTTGTCCTGCTCCCTCGGCCTATTAACGTCCTTCGTGTCATGCACCTCCTTTCTGCCATATTGCATGCTTCCAGTCGATTTTTGCTCAACTAAAACTCTTAATTTACAATGTGCTTCAGTTTCTCTTTTAACACAGCTTACAAAGAAAAAACTTTTCAAGAGAAATAAATATTTTTATTTTTGTTAACTGACTTCTTTAAAGTACTTTAGTTGTGCCAAGTAGGGGGTACTTGCTCGCTGATTTTCTCTTCTCCCTGTTTCTGGTCCCTGTCCTCACTCAGGAACGCAGGTCTTCATGCGTTCTTTACCTTTCTCTTGAGAGAAAAAGTGTTCTCGTGTACAACTGGATACATTCACGTAAAAGACTGAGAAGACTAAAGGGCTGTCTCCCTCAGCAGATGTATTTTAACTAGAGATGAAGAATAGTGAACGGTATAATTCCAGGTACCAGCAAGACTGCCCAGGAGGCAATTTTGGTGTGAGGGTGTGGTGGCAAGTGTTACCGAGAGCCTTCCTCTCCCCTCACCCCTGCAATCACATCCCCAGGCCAATCCACCTACAAGTGCTGATTTATCAAAGATCTAACATTTCTTTAAAATTGCTTGAGTCTTTTCAGGCACCAACTAATTTTTCTGCTTCAAAGTGTTTCTCAGAAGTCACTTAGGTGAATAAAAATGTAAGAATGAAAACCTTTCTGCAGCTTTTACTCTGTTCATGTACCTTGTAAGATCTTGTAATTGATTTCTTACTCCTTGTTTCTTTGAACATTTTAATGTATTATCTTTATATTGGGGGACAATTTTTAAATTAAAAAATATCACTAAAATAGACTTTTAAATATTTTCACCAAGTAAGGGCAGTGCTACAATTATCTTTGCTAGAGATTCTGAAGAGGAGGATAGGGAAGGTACAAAACCCGATGTGCAGAAGAATGTGGCAATGAACATAGGGCTCTTGGTTCAGTTGCCCTCAATTCTACTTAAGTTTTACCACTTAATGAACTGCATGGCTTTGGACAAGTTCTTCAACCTCTTTCAGCAGGAGCTTTCTCGCTTGTAAAATGAGAGTAATCATAACATCTGTCTTAGTAGATTGGCATAAGAATTTGATGAACAGATGTGTATAAAATGCCTAGCACTGCTGAAGGGCTCACTGATCGTCAGCTAGTACTCATTCTTTAGTCTAGCAGGTATTTATTGCCTATTCTGTACCAGGTATTGTTTTAGGTGTTGGGCTATAGCAGTGAAAAACTGCCTGGCCTCATGAAGAGTGTGTTCTACATGGAGTTTACCAGCAATAATTACAGAAATACACAACATGTCAGATGAAACTAAGTGCTATGAAAAAAACCAAAGCCAGGGAAAGAGAGAGAGTGTGTTGGCTGAGAATAGGAGTTACTGCAAAGAGGATGCCAGGGTAGGTCTCTCTGATATTTGAGCGGAGACCAGCCTGAGGGGAGGTGGTGAGCCATGTCCATATCTGAAGGAAAACTGAAAGAGAGAGGCTGAGGTCAGTATCACAGAACAGGAGTCTGGGAGCCCCAGAACTTGCTTTCTCTTTGCCAGGTCCAGTTCTGAGCCATTCTGTGTCATTTGGCCTGTCTACTCTCTTCACCCCTCTTTAATTTCCTTGGAAATGTTGGAAGGGCTTGAGAGAGAGAATCTGGGGTGAGCTTGCAGGAGTGAGCCTCAAAGTGAACCCACAGAGCTGTGCCAGTGCTAGGAGGAGGAGGCTGCATGGAGTCTGAGGGGCTCCCACCGCAGTTGCTGGCTCTAGGCCCGACCTACACCTGTAGAAATCTGTGCCAGCAACAGGCTGTCCTGCTTCAGGCGCCTTGCTAACCTAGGTACCCACCGCTCAATGAGAGTCACTTTTCCCTGATCCTGAACCTGGAAACTTCTAGGTCATTTTGAAACCCAGGCAGCCTGCATAAAAGCAGGTATTCTGAGTTCCAAGATGCCTGAGAACAGACTTGGACATGTTCTTCAAACATGGGCAGACTCTGGCTGGAAAGAGTGGATAAATGTAGGTTAATCAGGTCAAATCATTGCACAATGGTGAAAACTATGATATCCAGTGATATCTGTAATCCAAATCTGATGCCAGTAATGACTTCCAAGTAAACTCATTATCAGTCTAAATCATAAGTATGTCAAAGTTAGTGTCAGCATCTACTATTACACCAAGTATAAGCATTTTTAAGTGAGGAGATGGAGTTTCTCTTAGCCAGGAGCATTATTTACTGAGCCATCCTTTGATTTTCTCCTGTGCACCAAAGCTACACCTCCTGTAGCACAACCCAAGTTCTCAGGGGGTCTTGAAGGGGCAGGACCTTACAATCATACAATGAAACCAGCGGAAAGTTCTCAGGGCTCCAGAACACCTGGGGCTAGAGCAGGGATCTCTGAGAATCATGAAAGAGGTACATAATTTTGTTATGTACAGTGGTCCTGCCCATTGATGTCGATGGCCTAATCAATATCCTGCAATCTAACATTATTCTCAACAGCCAAGATATGCAAACAGCCTAAGTGTCCTTCAATGGGAAATTGGATAAAGAAGATGTGGTACATATATGCCATGGAATACTATTCAGGCATAAAAAAGAATGAAATATTGCCATGTGTGACAGTATGAATGGATCTTGAGACTATCATGCTAAGAGAAATAAGTCAGATGGGAAGGGACAAGAGCCACATGATTCCCTAATGTGTGGGATATAAAACAGAAAGCAACAAATGAATAGACATGGACAACAGTATGGTGGTTACCAGAGGAGGAGGGTGGGAGGAGGTAGCAGAGGGTAAAGGGGGTCAAATACATGGTGATGGGAAGAGATCTAACTTCACATGGTTAGCACACAATGCAATATACAGATGATGTATTACAGAATTGTACACCTGACACTTCATATTTTTCAAGATTTTACCTTTTAGAGAGAGGGGAAGGGAGGGAGAAAGAGAGGGAAAGAAACATCACTGTGTGATTGCCTCTTGCGCATCCCCCACTGGGGACCTGGCCTGCAACCCAGGCATGTGCTCTGACTGGGAATCGACCCAGTGATCCTTTGGTTCGAAGGCCAGTGCTCAATCCACTGAGCCACACCAGCCAGGGCTGAAACTTATTAGCCAATGTTACCCAGTAAATTTAATTATGCAAAAAAAATATTCTGCAATCTGTCCAGGTTAGTAGTTCCTCCTCTTAGGAAGAGACAAAGAAGGAGATGGGTAGAGAAGAAAGAGCAAGAGGTGTCCTGGAATAGAGAGAGGGCTGAGAACTCTGCCCCATTGCTACCAGGGCATGGCAAGCCCTGGTTAAAGGAAGCATTGCATATATCACCGCCCTCCTGCAATTACCCAAGTCCCTCAAGAGTAGCAGCCTAATACAAGATGACAGACAAGTCATTGTGACATTGTGAGCTAAGAGCACAGCGTAACATAACTTCCCGCATGGCATTTCATCTTTTTTTAAAAATCTTCACCTGAAGATATGTTTACTGATGAGAGAGAGAGAGAGAGAGGGAGAGATGGATTGATGTGAGAGAGAAACATCAATCAGTTGCCTCCCCTATGCACCCAGACCAGGGATCGAACCTGCAACCTAGGTATGTATCCTTATTGGGAATCAAACCTGCAACCCTTTGGTGTTATGGGAAGACACTCCAGCCTACGGAGCCACCTGGCCAGGGCTGGTGTTTCTCCTTTGACTGCAATGCCCTTCCCTGACTATTGGCTCAGAATTCTTCCTCTCCTGAAACCCTGCCCTCCCTAAATGAGCCACCTGCTCTCCCATTAGGTTTCTCCAGACATAGGTCACATTTCTCTTACATTCTGATCATTCATATAATTATTAGTTCACATGCCTGTGCTACTACTGGGTTCCGGTGCCCCGGAGGGGTGGGCCTGCTCTGGGAGAAGAGGTCTCTGGTGTCAGGTGTGCACTACACATGTACCTTGGCAACATTGTGGGTCTGGTAACAAACTACTGTAATAAAGTGAGTACTGCAATAAAGCAAGTGGTGAGTGAGTCTGCTGGCAGACAGATTTGTCTCCAATTTGTAAAAAACACACTATCTGTGAAGTGCAATAAAGCAAAACAAAATAAAACAAGGTATGTCTGTACAGTTTTCAACCCTCCCTCCAGCCTCTGAGATGCATTTGACAACTAACGGGTGGTGGTGCTGAGATTGATACCCACGTCCTTCTGGTTCCACGTCCGGAGCCTGTCATCACCATGCTATGTCTGTCATGTCATAGTGTGTTGGTACATTCACTGTCAACTCCTCAACCCAAAAGGATGAATGAGGAACTTGATAAACTAGTGGGGAGAATGACTGCCAAGAAGATTCCCAGGTCCCAGCACCCAGGGGTTCCCATGCTCGGTCTGGGTGTAGGATACATTCCACTGTTAAATGAAGGGCCAGACAAGGAGGAGGGCAGGCTCTCTGCCGGGGGGTGCAACCTTTTGGCATCTCTGGGCCACACTGGAAGAAGACTTGTCTTGAGCCACACATTAAATATGCAAACACTAATGAAAACTGATGAGCAAAAAGTAGGTTTTAAGTAAATTTACGATTTTGTGCTGGGCCACATTCATGGCCAGAGCAGTTCCCATGGGTCTCAGGTTGGACACCCCTGTGGGAATCCGGGGCCATGGTACCAACAACCATGCAGATTCCAGGGGCCTGGGAGCAGGAAGCATCTCCTCCAGTGGCTACATGCTCTGTCGCCCTAATGGATGACATGCAGGGCCCTGAAAAATTAATCTGCGATCACTATTTTTTTCTCCTCTACTTTTTTCTTGTGCTTACTTACTGGCCATCCTTTTTATAGAAGTCACCTCCATAGTGAGGCTTCCCCATGGCATGGGAGCTTGAGGGTTAATAAAAGCACTCAGTGACTATTTTCAAATTTGTAAATACAGTTTTTTTCTGGACTATTTTATCAAACTTCATAGCTGGGACTTTGCGTTTTCTTGAATGGCTTTTACACTTTGTTTGAAAATGTCTTTCCACACACAGTGTAATGGAAAAAAAAATCCACACAAATAAGAAGTCCTGCTGGCAGGTTCCTTAGCAGCTCCAAGATTATAAAGCCAAGAGCCCATTCTCATATCTTTAAAATGAGCAGGCCCTGTGGGCCCCTGTTATTGTTTTTGCAGTTCTATTAATAGACTTCCTTCGCCAGTGCCCTGCAATGTATAGGACATGGCATGTTTTATGGAAACACTAACACAGACTATTTTGGAAGTTTCTTTTTCTTTCTTCCAGACTTGACATTACATGTGTGATCAGAAGTAATCATAATTTATACCTTTTTCTTGGGCGGGGGTTGGGGGGGGGAGGCCAGCTACTTGTTTGAGTTTCTCCAAGTGGGGAATGTCAGTGTAGAGAAAGGTCTATTTGTGAGTTAAAATCCTTTGAAACCAGAACACGTTTGATACTTAAAAACTGTTCCAAAAGTCTGTTTGGTTTCCCTCTTCAAAGTGGTCAAATGCAAGCTGAAAGCGATTCAAATGCAAACCCCACTGCTGTCTGTCATCTCCCGGGCTTGATAAACACCGCCGAGAACTGCGCACCGCCGACCCGCCTCTGCCGCGCGCCGACAGCCATCAGTCCACCCGCCGTCCAAGGAATTAATCGAATCGGTTTATTTTTCTAAAAAGTAATTTATACACATAGCTAACGATTCAAAAAGCATAAAAGGTCTACAATTAAAAGCAAATCTATCTTTTACCCTGGCTCCTTGGTTCTCCGATTTCCTAGTTTACGTATTCTTGCAATAATAGGCCATGCACATAATAAACATTGTATTACATATGTGTAGCCTACTCTACATGTACTTTTCAGTCTTGCTTTCTTCACTGCACAATATGGTTTGGAGATGGCATCTTGTTAGCCCACATAGCTCTACAGAAATGTATAGATATATAGGTACCACAGTGTTTATTTAGAATGAGAAAGTAAATCACAAGGTACACATTTTTAAAAGCTGCCAAATACCACTAACATGGCAAAATTCACAAAAATAAAATATTGGTATCAGCTCACTGTCTAACTTACCTCTCTAATACTGTTTTTCAATTACAGTTTACATTCACTATTTTGAATTAGTTTCAGGTGTACAGCCCTGTGCGTAGACAATCCTAAAGGCCGCTTAGTCGTCCACAATGTATTTAACAAATTCCCTTTTGATAGATGTGGAGGTGAATTCCAGTCCTTTGCTCTAGTAAACAGAGCTTCCCTGAAGCCCAGGTCCCTGGGAGGGGAAGACAGGCTTCTGGAAACATGGGGCAAAGCACCAACGAACAGGGCAGCCGCTGAAGAGGAAGCCCCGGAAAGATGAAGGCTGGATGGTGGGCGCACTTTGTTTGGGGGCTTCATGTCTATATGCAGCTACTGCACCAACATGGTTTTAAAATAAAGGAGAAAAAGAAAATAATTTGACTCTTTATGACCTCAAACGTGTGTAGCGGCTCTTCCTGCAGTCAGGAAGGCCCTTCTAGGACAGATTTTAGTGAAAATGGTGAGCTTTGCATATTCTTTCTTTCTCTCGTTTTGTTTTCCTTTATTTGGTGTTTGATATGCCAAATTATGGTCTTCACCAGTAAAAGTTTATATATTGCTCAGAGTATTTCAAATAAAAAAATAAATCATTGATTTTTTCCAGCATTTTTAAATTCAAAAGTATACTCCAATAAAACAACCTTAAAATATTGAACCTCTAAATATAGCTATCAAATTACAGAAAACGCTGGGGAAAAAGGGTCAGGTCAAACTACCCCATGAAGAAGTAATCAGCTAATCAGAATGTGAGGTGATCCACAGGATGAATAAGTCAGCTCTCCCCACAAATTTATACCACAGAAGAGAGTAGAGATGGAGGTTTGTTATAGAACAAAAGAGCCGTGAAAGAAATAACAACCAAATATATTAATAGGGTTTGAATTTTGATTCACACAACCTGGAAACAAACAAACAGACACCTTTTGGGAGACAATTGGGAAATTTTGAATACGGCCTAGGTGAAATAATGGCCTGGTGAACGTGTTTTTACAAATGTTCTTACACAGAGAAGCATACTGAAACGTTTTTCAGTGAAATGATTTGATGTTTGGAGTTTGTTTTAGAATATCCCAGAAAAAAACATTGGAAGATGAAAATGAAACACAATTAGCAAACTAGTGACAACTGTGGGAGCTGGTGGGGATTACCCAGGACCCATTATGGTGCCCTTTTCACGTTGGAGGGCTGAACCAGTTCACCAGGCCTGCCACAGCCGAGTGCCAGAGGTGGCTTGCACAACGCAGTAGCCTAAACAACAGACATTCATTTGCTTACAGTTCTGAAGATGGAAGCCCAAGGTCAAGGTGTCAGCAGGGGTGGTTTTAATCTGAGGCCTCTGTCTGCAGCGCCTAGATGACTGCCTTTATCTTCACAAGGTAGCTTTTCCTTTCTTATAGGCACACACGTCATGTCGGATCAGAGCTCACCCGAATCACGTGATTTAACCTCACTTGCTTCCTTTAAAGGCCCTAACTCCAAAGACATCCACATTCTAAAGTATTGCAGGTTAGGAGTTCAACATACAAACTGGGAAGGAGGAGGGACACAATTTAGCTTATACTAGGCACCTAGGAATATTTCCATAATAAAATGGTTTTATAAGTAAAAGAAATCTTATCTTGCGCAAGAGACAGTTTATTATGGGCTTTTCTGCTAACACACCATGTCAGGTGAGCCTGATCTCTTGCTCCTCCCTCCTTTCCAACAGAGTCACTCAGCCACCACAACCCAAACCAGCTGAGTTGCAGTTACTTGATAAACCCAACTGACCTCAGACCCTAGGAACCCACTTTCAGAGGACTGTGTGTTTCATGATGTGCAAGGATCGCTCCAATGTTGGGAACATTTACGTCCCGAGAAGAGAGGAGCCAAGCTGTTCCCCTAGAGCCGGGAGTCTGGGGCTAACCCATGTATTAAAGGGGCTGGTTGTACCCATTTAGCCCCCATTTTTCTTAAATAGACCTTAACCTTACCACTTTTTTTTTCCCTCCTGCACCTTTGCCTCTCTCCCTCTTACAAAGAACCCAAGGACCATTTGTATAAATTTTATACTACAAATGACAGTTAGACCTCCAGAAACGTAGAAAGACAGAGATTTCTCAGGTCAGCTCCTTAAGCCATGGCTCTGTCCTACAAAGCTCATTTCTCCTTTTGTCACCTGACTGATATCCACACAGCCTCCAGGTCTCAGCTGAAAGGCCACTACATCTGCCTGGCCTGGCCTCACAGCTGAGGTCACGCCCTGTCACATTCTCTCCCATCTCCAGTAGGTTTCATTGGTGGCACTATCACAACAGACTGATTGATTACGTGTCTGTTTGTCAACCACTCTACTCCAAACCCTGGGTACAAGCTGGATACTTTAAAAGTATGCTTAAATAAATGAATACACAAATTAATGAAAATTGAGGCAAGCTTAGCGTTTGACTGAGGCTGACAATGACCATAGAAACTTTAAAGTCGTAAGACATTTGGAATCTATTAAGCCAAGCCACTTGGTTTATTGATGAAGGATGGGTCCAGAGAGAAACCACATGTCCACAGTCACTGAGCTCACCAGCAGGACCCGCATGTGGACCCAGAGATAGGCCTTCACATTTTTCTCACTAAACTCTGTGGCACCTAAATCAAGTCCTGGGGGAAGTGAATTCCTCGAGGCAAACTTTTTCTGGCTGCTAATAATTGACTAGGGAAGGAAAAATAACGTAGACAGCATTAGTGTTTCACTGATGGATTTAGTTACATAGATTAAAGTGTCAGCTTGGTAAGGTTCCAGCACGTCTCTGGTCTGACACTAGTTTTAGAATGAAGGTAAAGACGTCCAGAGTTGGCTATTTGACGAGTTGGGTAGCAGCAGTGTCCCATGGGTCTCTGTCTCAAAACTTTGGTTCAGTTTGTCACGGTGGGTCTGGTTGGCTCCAGGGAGGCCTGCAGCTAGAAAGAATAACAGGGGTGTGCAGCTCGGGCCCGAGACCTGTTGGCACCAAAGTGTGGGAAAAGTTCTCACAAGTCCGGCCCACAGTCCGCCTGGTCCAGACTGAGGTTATTAATCTTTCATGTCCCCAAACACTCAAATCACAGAGTTTTGAAAAGGAAAAATAAAGTGAGATGGCAGGGAGGCAGTGTGGTAGAGTAGAAAGAACAACAGAAGATGACTTGGGAGCCTGGTTGCCTGATGTTCCTCTTCTGAAATCAAAAGGATTGCACCAGGTGATGTCCAAGCTCCCTCCCAGGCTTGTGACTGGGTTCAAGGATTTTGAGTCCTGTTCAAATCAGATAGATCTGAACACATTTTCAGGCAGTGGGGGCACTGCCTGTAATCATGGAGTCTAACTGCCTAGATTTCAGTCTTGGCTTTACCATACAGTATTAACTATATTCTCTGAAGATCTCTGTACCTCAATGTCCTCATCTGTAAAATGGGCCTCATAGGGTTGTTCTGAAGTTTACAAGGGATATTCTACTAAAGTGGTGAATACATAATAAGTGCTCAATAAACATTAGCTATTACTATATCTTCTGACATAGGAAAAGCATGCCCAGAAAAGATATGGACCACAGAGAGCCAAAGGCTCATGGTCATTTACACAAAGAAAAAGATAATTCCTTAGTTGGATTCTATATTCTAATGGTGTCAAAGGAAATAATGCACAGGAAATCAATAAATAAATAGATAAATAAATAAGCAGGTTCCTAAACTGTTCATTTACCTGGATCTCATTTTTGCAAAATTCCATACAAAACCCATGGCACACATACAGATAAGGGATGGGAAGGAGGCACAAACCCATGTTGGCGATTATCTCTGGGAGGAGATGATAGGACTCTCTGTGCTTTATAGTTTCTATTTCATTTCTTATTTGCCTATTTGTGTTTTCTAAATTTGTTCAACAAATGAATATCACTTTTAAAAACAATTTTTTAATGTTTAGGCCAAGGAAAGAGAAGATGAATCTAATTTTTGTCAATGGCTTAGTTGTAATTATTGAATATTTGTCCATCTGGAACTATCACTCATTCTCATTCTGTACCTTACATTTGTGATTCTTCCCCTCTTTCTGGACTCCTAGTTGCCAAACAAAACAAAAACAGAAGACGTATCCCTGAGAAATTGAAACATGAAAAGGTTGCCCGTGACAATAATTATTTGTTAAATGATGGAACGAATTAAATGATATTGTAGGTGGAATGTCCATGACATGAACACTAATGGTACATAGATGAAGACCCATGATCCTTCATATTCTATAACTCACCAGATGATTATAGTTCTGCAGGAAAACAGACACACACACACACTGGTAGTTCCCCCCCAGCTTTAGCAGCTTGTAGGTACATAAATGGTATTAATTCAGTTCCACTGGTATTTGTCCCTACCTGCTTAACACAGAATCACCTGAAAGTAATAAAGTCAATGGACTTTGAGGAAGTAGAGACAAACATAAAAAGAAAATTATGCTCTGTTTTCTTTGAAGTGGTTTTTCTCAATTGATTTTTTAACATATCAAACTTTTAAAATAACTTTCATAATGTATTCTTTGGAAAGGCTATTACATATTGGCTTCTTTGAAATCTGCGTATGTGTGAATGTGTTTACACATGTGTTTCCTTTCCTAACAGTTTGTGTCCTTCAATCAGTCTCTTCCTGGAAGGATATGGAAGGTCTTAAATGTTTTCTTTTCTTTTTAAAAATTTTTATTGTGTTTTTCCATCACCATTTATCTCCCTTACAACCTCTTCCACTTCCACCCAGCCTTCTACCCCAGCAATCACCACACTGCTGTCCGAAGTGCTAAGTGAATAGCGCTTTGGGGAAAGAAGAGTCCTTTTTCTTTTTTACTCGATCCCTCCCCCTTCCCTTCCCAGAGCTGTCAGCCTGCTCTCTATGTATGAGTCTGTCTCTGTTTTGCTTGTTAGTTTATTTTGTTCATTAGAGTCCACATATGAATGAAATTATATGGTATTGTTCTCTGACTGGCTTATTTCACTTAGCATAATGTTCTCCAGGTCCATCCATGCTGTTGCAAAGGGTATAATTTTCTTCTTTTTTTATGGCTGAGTAGTACACATATTTCGTTGTGTAAATGTCCCATAGTTGTTTTATCCACTCATCTGCTGATGGATACTTGAGCTGCTTCCATATCTTGGCAATTGTAAATAATGCTACAATGAACACAGGGGTGCTGCTTATATTCTTTTGAATTAGTGTTTCAAGTTTCTTTGGCTAAATTCCCAGAAGAGGAATTGCTGGGTCATAAGGCAGATCCATTTTGAATTCTTTGAGGTATCTCCATACTGCTTTCCACAGTGGCTGCATCTGTCTGCATTCTTACCAATAGTGCAAAGGGTTCCCCTTTCTCCACATCACTGCCAGCACTTGTTGTTTGTTGACTTATTGATGATAGCCATTCTGATAGGTGTGAGGGTATATCTCATTGTGGTTTTAATTTCATCTCTCTGATGATTAGTGACCTTGAGCATCTTTTCATATGTCTATTGGCCCATCTGTATGTCCTCTGGAGAAATGTCTATTCAGGTCCTTTGCCCATTTTTTAAAAAGATTTTATTACTTTATTGTTGTTCAATTACAGTTGTCTGCATTTTCCCCCCACCACTCCCGCCCACCCCAGCCAATCCCACCTCCCTCCCTTGCTCCTACCCTCCCCCTTGGTTATGTCCATGTGTCCTTTATAGTGGTTCCTGCAAACCCTCCCCCCCACTGTCCCCTCCCCGCCCCCGGCTATTGTTAGATTGTTCTTAATTTCAATGTCTCTGGTCATATTTTGTTTGCTCTTTTCTTTTGTTGATTATGTTCCAGTTAAAGGTGAGATCCCTTTGCCCATTTTTAATGGGTTATTTGTTTTTGTGGTGTTGAGTTTTTGAAGTTCTTTGTAAATTTTGTATATTAACCTCTTATCAGATGTACTGGCAAATGTGTTCTCCCATTCAGTAGGTTGTCTTTTTATTTTGTTGATGATTTCCTTTGCTGTGCAAAAACTTTTTAGTTTGATGTGGATATAAGTAAGTGAAAACACATACCATGTTCATGGATAGGAAGAATTAATATCATTAAAATGTCCATACTACCCAAAACAATCTATCAAGATATCAATGACTTATTTCAGACCTAGAACAAATATTTCAAAAATGTATATGGAACCACAGAAGAGCCTGAATAAAACAGCAATGTTAAGAAAGAAGAACAAAGTTGGAGAAATTATACTACCTGATATCAAACTATACTATAAGGCCATAGTAATCAAAACAGCATGGTACTGGTATAAAAACAGACACATAAATCAATGGAACAGAACAGAGAGCCCAGAGATGAACCCACACCTTCTAGTCAATTAATATTTGACAGAGGAAGCAAGCACACACAATGAGCTAAAGATAGTTTACTAATGGTGTTGGGAAAATTGGACAGATATGTGCAGACAAATGAAACTAGACCACCTTCTTACACCACACACAAGAATAAATTCAAAATGGATCAAAGACTTAAATGTTAGATTCAAAACCATAAAAATCCCAGAAGAAAACATAGGCATTAAAATCTCTGACATTGCTCGTAGCAATATATTTTCTGATCTCAGGCAAGGGAAACAAAAGAAAAAATAGACAACTGGGACTACATCAAATTAAATGTTTTTTATCTTCCATGGCCCTCAGTCAGCACTGGGCACATATCACAGAATAACCTCATTGTTAATCTGAGAAAACACTTCAAAGTTTCTCTTGCCCTTTGGCCTAGTGGGGTTTCCTGGACTCTCCAAAGCCCAGCCGTCATTTCATGGCGAGGCTAGTGCTCTTTGCACTAACACTTGGCAAGTTTCTTTTCCCTGTACAAAATACTTTTTAATTGAAATAGGATCCAGGAGCAGTAGCTGGAAATGCTCCAAGTAATGTCTCTCACAGACCCTCAATCCTTCTTCCCCTCAGTAATCCAAGAAGTAGAGTGGATCACGGTTGAATTTAAAGATTTAATGAGTAAAAGAAGATAAATCCCAAAGCACTTCTGGCTTTCAACGCCTCCTTCTTTCTAAAATATTTGAAATAGCGCTTTGGGGAAAAGAAAAGGTGCAGATGGGTAAATGAGGAGTTGAATTAAGTTCTTCTTTTCCTATTTATTCATCTGAAGCATTTTTACTAAATCTCTGCAACTTATCTAGAAAAACCTAGAGGCCTACAGGGCTTGCCCTTTGTTTGGTGATGGCTTCCCCTTTGCGGTCCTTCTCACCCTCCAGCGCCCGTGCACCACCACTTAGCCCTGGGAGCGACCTGTGCATTAATGAAATCACTAACGTTTGGCCCTATAGACCGTAATACCACTGTTTCTAGAATGACATTTATATTACGCTCTGCCTTCTGTATCTTTCATGAGGGGGGTTTTATGTGTCACTAAAGAAAAAACTGTGTAACACACTTTATTAGCCCCATGATACCTCAGCCCATCAATACTTGTCCAGGCCTGATGAGATCATGCTATGGTTCTTAATCAGAGTGAAAGAGAGCAAGAAATACCTTTATTAGAAAATCAATTAAAAACCAGTTGGCCCAGGTAAACAAAAGCATCATCAGGGGCATGAAAGAGGACTAATATCGAAATGAAGAGGCAGAACACTGCTCAGGAAAAGGCCTAGACACTCCTGGGCACTTCCATGCACAGTAGTTTTCTTTTTGTTTTGTTTCAGATTGAACTCTTTCCTTCAGACACAAAAATGCAGCCACATCATTCTTGTGTGCTCCAGAAGATTTTTTCTGGGAGCAGGGATGAATTTTTGGAGAACCATCAATAGACATACTTGGTCCTCCCCGTACCCAGCCACAGGCAGGAAGCCTGACTGACTTTAGCAGAGTGATACAGGCCTTGACTGTTTGCTTCAGAAACAGTTAGGGTGACAGTCTGATGTCCAGATTTCAGGGTCCCATTCCCAGCAAGTCCTGTTTAGTCATGCTGAGAAGAGCCCAGAAATCTGCATTTTAAGCAAGCATTCCAGGTGGGTCTCATTCAAAAGTGAAGGCTGAGAACCACTCCTATAAGAAGTATGATCCATGGGCTGGACCTTAGGGCAGAAAGTTCACCAGAAAGCCATGGGTGCTTAGGTCTCCTGGTACAATCACTCAAGGCATAGAACATTTTCCTTCCCCCCAAATAAAGCCCCACTGTAGTCCTGCCTCACTTCCTGCCCGAACAACCACTGATCTAACCACCATAGGTTAGTTTTGACTGTTCTGGAACTTTGTATAAAGTATGGAATCGTACTCTTTTGTGTCTCATTTCTTTTGCACAATGTTGTGTCTATGAGATTTGGTGACATAATGAATGTATAGCACTTAGCACAGTGCTGGGTCACATTTATCTAATGCCAGTTGCTATGGACACCATCATTATCATTTTCATTTTGTCCTCTGAAGATTTTTTATTGTCATTTGGGGTTTTTGCTATTCAAAAATAATGGTAATTAATATGGTGACCACACAGCCTGGGAAAATACCTCTTTTGCAGGCTGACGGTCTTTCTGTTGGAAGGTCCAGCTACATCTCAGGGAAACCCCGAGACATCAGACACGAGACGGTGACCTGACTTAAGTAGGGCTGCCACACAGACACTGATCACTGGAGCTCCATGATTCTGACTGCAGCAATGTATCATGATTTCCTGGACAGCGGGGCCACAGTTGTTAAATGAGTATTCCTAGTTAAGAAATCCTGGTTCTCAGCTCATGAGTAATGGAGCCAGATTCCCTCAGACCTGGAAAGAAACCTTTATTGTGAGAGCAGCTCTACCTACATCTCAACATCTAGAAAACTGGCCACGGAGCTGGGTGTGTTCTTTTTCATTGCTTGCCAGCTATAACTATGACACTTAGAACACAGATATTTAGAAAAATAGGGAGCATATGTCAGGATATAAATATTGGGGTCCTATTCACTTCTGGTTTAATTGGGGTTCTCTATATGGGAATGCAGATAGCAGAAAAAAACTGGTGTTAAATTTATTTTATTATTTATGTATTATTTTTGTCAAGAAGGCTTTCAACCTGAAGTCCCTCCAGAGCAGATTAGCAACTCTTTCCAGGAAAACTAAATCTAGACCTAAAAAATATATATGGCTCTAAGCTCTATTTAGCAAGGTATTCCCCTGGTAGAAAGTCTAATATTAGACATTATGCCCTGCTTGGAAAAAATAACATTTATATTAAATAATTTGTACTTGGAAGAAAAAAGGGATAGCAAGAAACAAACAAACAAAAAAATCCCGAGTAAGGGCAGCTTCTCTCTGTGATGCTGGTGGTTACAGAACAAAGTGGCTTTGGGGAAAGTCATAATATTTCATTCCATGGCAACCAAGGTATTAGACAATGATAGAACATGAAGGAGAAGGTGAGGAGTCAGAAACTCCTTGCTGAACTCTTGAAGCAAGTACTCTGCGGCCCTTCCAGTTAGTTTGGAAGAATCTCTGCTTTGCTTTTAGTACATAATTTTGTGGATATTCCTATTATTAATTTGTTCAATAAATATTTTTTTTTCAGTGCCAATATTGTGCCAAGTGTTGGGCAAGCTACAACCTTCAGAAAAATCTCATTTTAATGTGGAATGGTAGATATGCCGATTCCATGAAAATGTTCTTCTAGCTCTATTTTTAAATTTGTAGGATTATTATTTCTTTCAAACAGATAAAACTGTAAGGTTTGATTTGTGTCTAGTTCCTCCCTGGTCCCCGCCACATTATGTTCCATGTATCTTGTGTCCCTTGTGATATGATCTCCTTGAAGGTGGGACCTGGTTTTATTCATCTTTGTTTTCCCATGGTGAGCACAGGACCAGGATCCAGAAATGACTCCAAAAAAAATTTTGAACAGATGAATGAACAGGTAAAGGAGCTTTTCTAATTTGTCTCCAAAAAAAAAAAAAAAATACTTACAGAAATCATCACTAAATAGAAAGTAATCCAAGTAGGAATTACCTAGAAAGTTGATTTTAAATGCTCATTCCTAGGTAGTTCCGGGGAAAACCTTAATTAGGTCTGGGATGGGTTTCCGGGAAACTGAGTGTTTAATAAGTTCCCCAGGTGGTTCTCATCACGTTTGGGAAACTCTGCTTCAAAGTACAACACAGCAATCCAGATAGAAGATATATTGAAAAATAAGGAATGATATTTTAGCTGGAGACCTTATTACATGGACAATAATAAGCACTGGTACCTTAAACAGACTTAAAAAGAAGGAACTGCTAGTATTCATTTATATCAAAGGTCTGTCTCAGAGCCGTCTTCCTCTCCATAGTAGTACATCACTCAGTGATTTGACTTTGCCCCTCTCTACCCCCCTTCTGAGGTTGTCTGACCTTAGCAGTCCCATTGTTCCTACTTCCATTTCCCAGTTTCAATTCCTGATGTAAATGAGGGCCATTCTGAGGTTGTCTGAGAGGTAAATATACTGCCCATTGATTTTCACAAATCCTGTGGGTCCTGTGAAATCCTCTTAAATGAGTATCAGATACAGGAACAAAACTGGGAAATTGAATAGGAACTGCCATAGCTCAGAGTGAAATGGGGATGCTCATCTGCTCTGCTGAAAAACACAGGCCCAGTGTGATCCAGCGTAAGCCCAGGCCAATGTTGGTAAACACATATTTTAAGGAAAAGCCTTGGACATGCCCCAATTACTGTACAGATGTCCAGGCTAGAGCAGGACAAATGGGGCAGCAATTCTAATTGGCTCCTTGGACAAATTCAAATTTTGAATAAGCCAGAGAAAGAAATTGTTGTAGCATAATTTAGTAATAAATTCTTGCAAAAGCATTATTTGATTGACATCCTAAAACATAATACAGCTCTTCCTAGAACCAGTTGCAAAGTGCCACTGCCAAGTTTATGAAGCTACAGTGATAAGAACGATGTCCCTGTCAGCGAATGGCTGGTGACATGAGTCAGTAGTCACCTTTCCACCTCCAGAGATTCTAATGCAATAGGCCTTCATGCAAATTTGTCCATTTGTATTTTAGTGTTGTTGAACACACTGTGTACTCACTCTGCGCATAAGAATCTGGGGATCTTGTTATAATGCAGATTCTGATTCAACCTAAGATGGAGCCCAAGGTCCTACACTTCGACCAAGCTTCCAGGTAATGCAATGGTGTTGAACTTGGAGTACCCAGACATTGGACATCAGAGAGGAGGCTTGTGCCTTTGGAGTTCAGGAGAGAGATACAGATACAATTTGGGGAGTTACAGACATGTGAATGGCATGTAAAGCCATGAGACTGGCTGAAATCACCAAGAGGATGAGTGCGGGGAGACAAGACCAAGGAGTGGGGTGCTGATGGTGCATTGCATGCACGCAGATTTGGCTGGATCAAAAGGCTTCTTTTGAGGGCAGTGAAAAATAGGAGCTCAAAGTTGGAGTCTGGTTGTAAAGGGTCTCCAAAGCCACTTAAAACAATTTGAACTTGAAGAAACAATTCTTGTTCTTGATGGTCTTGGGGGACTCCAGCAGTTAGTTCATGTAGCTGATGGCAAGATGACATCAGCCTCATGTAGTTACATCACCTGGTGCTTATACAAATAGAGTCGTGTTAACAAGTTAGGCTAATACGCCACTCTGGGGCTCTGATAATTCCAAAAAAACATTTAGGAAAGCAATTTTGAGTGACTTTCTCAATGCTGTAAGCAAGTTATTCCTGTAACTGAGGGCAGACTATAAATATGACACATCTCTGTTTGGTAACTGCTTTATTTCGGATTAGGACAAGCAATTTTCTTGTCAGAGACAGGCACGCAGCAGAAAGGGAGTGGAGACATTTGGACAGCTCAGGCAGTTTTTGAGATTTGAAAAGCCATCTACCGTTATTTTCTTTTAAATTAACGTGGCAGTTTTGCCGTTCGTGCCAAATTTGTTTTCTCTTGTCTCTTCAGTTTGATACTCTTTAGAGCTAAAAACGTTATTAATCCTGTTAAGTACAGACCTGTTGCATTTGTTATTTTCCTCTGAATTGGACTGATCTATTGTGGGAGTTCTTGGGGGAAGGGGGTGACAAGGTTGGAAAACTAGATGCTGGTAATGAGTGCCCAGGTTTACTAATCCTACCCAGCCAGTCACCCAGCTAGTCATTAACCCAAATGTGCACATTCCCAGGATTGGACTTAGCTCTGTATAACCACGTGTTTATGTGTCTTTTATATGTTGATGTGTGTATTAATCTGGTCTTTCCAAGGGCACCAACTCTGGAGATATCTACCCAGTGATTATAAGATAAATGTGACTAATTCATTCCATTCCCTGAAGACAGCAGTCCTAATTTGCCCCCCATTTTTCGGCCTCCTCTACTCTTTTTTCAAAGTTGTTTCTGGTGGTAGTAGAATTTGCCAGAAAAGAAGGATAAAGGGAACTTCACTTTTATAAAGTTCTGTTTGATTTACATATGAAAATCTGATGCAAAAATGACAAGTTGTTCACATTTGTTAATTCTGGGCTGTGACAATTCTGGTGCTTATTTGTTTTTCTTTTGAAATATTTTAACTTTCTTCAAAATAATAATTAAAAAAAAAAAGATCTACTGAGAACCTTGGGTAAACAAACCTGGAGGCACACAGTAGTTTCCTTCTGGCTTGTCTTTCTTGCCTCCCCTCCCTTGAATCAGAAACCATGCCAAGAGATAGAAAAAGAAGTGCTGATGAACTTTTGCACCTTAAAATTAACTTAAAACTACTTTTGGTGGTAAGGTGACTTTTTTAACACCGAAGTTCTTGCTAATTTCCATGCACTAACACTCCCTCCGGGATGTGCAGGTGAGTTTTAACAAATGCGGAGTCAGCAACCACCACCAGGATCAGGATACCAGAAGTTCCGTTGTTGCCTTTTGTAGTCACACCCTCCCCCCCCCCACCCCCAGCCTCAACCCCTGGTACTCACTCTTCTAGGTCTGCCCCTGGAGTTTTGTCTTTCCAGGATATTACTCTTTCTTAAAGTATGGTCTCTTCCTTAGATATAATTTGTATTTGCAGATGAGTTCTATTTTCTAGGTTCTAATTGTGAGAGGTTCTTATGGTTCAATAAGCCAACATTTTTTATTGAAGTAAACAGTCACGGTAAAGAAGTTTCTAATCATTGGGCTCTCACTTTACTTTTCAGGCCAAAAATATCAAATCCAAATCTTCTGTAATTAACTGATCTTTTTGTGTAAGTGGATTTCACGTGGCTTTGCCGTAGAGAGCTAATTGCAGTTCACATTCAGTCATTAGAATCTCACACGCAATTTCCGTCAGCCTCCTCAGGCAGGGTGCAGGATGAAAGAGTACCCAATTTATTTCACTCTCAAGGCCTAAACAGCACTTCCTTTCCGGTTTTCCATTTTGTGTCAGAGCCCAGAGTAAGCTGATTTGACATGAAGGTGACAGCTTTTCTCTTCTTCTTCTGTTCCATTTAATTATTTTTAGCAGAGACGTAAAGAAGTTTTAAAATTGCTTTCAGCACCTTCTTTTCAAGTACTACATTCCAAGTTCAAGCTCAGACTTAAGCATAACGAGCCTCTTATCAACACTCAACAGAAAAGAGCATAATGAATGAACATATTCGAACACTCTCTTGACGAGACTGCTTGTGTCATTCTTTATGAAAGCACGGTGTAGGTGATGGCCATCTACTTTTCAGACATATCATTTTCACAGCCTACCTCGGTGCTTCAACAATACTAGGACTTTCTAAGAAAAGCAGCTTCACTCTACAGACACTGTAGAGACAAAAATAAAATGAGAAGTGGAAACACCCATCCCACCTTTGTGCTCGCTTGGAGACGTAACTTCAAATTTTCACCCAAAGCAATTAGAAGACACACTTAGACTTGGGAAATACATATGTTCTATCAAGGGAAGTCAGGAAGCAAGCATGATCTTTATGTTCTTTAAAATCCAAAGAGCAAATTTTATAACATGCATTAGGAAAATAATCACAGATTCAGAGACCATAGGAGTTAGCAAATAGATATACAGATGGACAGAAGGACATATATGACTCCCTATGAGCCTTCCATAATTTTAGTATGTATTATTTTAAAGTGATTAATGCACATATTTACATGGTAGTTTTAACTTACCCCAATAATTTTATGATATCAAATGAACAGAAACTAATTGTTTTTTTCATAAAACAAACTTAACATATATGCATAAAAATTAGTTTCACAGCATAAAATGCCCCAAATGGTAAAGAGTTGTGTGGTCTGTCATCTTTTAATTTAATACTTATAGATTTACATGATTTTTCAACATGAGAAATGTATTTGTATGTATTCTTTAAATAAAGCAAGGAGCCGCTTAACATATTTGAAAAACAAGCAGCCAAAATAATCAGCTCCTAAACCATGTTCCCATTAAAACACTTTGGACATTTTTAATTTATGCATATGGTCTGCTTGAATACACAAGCAAATATACCCCAGCAAAAAAAGACAAATATTTATGTACAAATAAATACTGTTTTAGCAAATGGGCACTCAGCTGTGAGGGCTGATGTTTATGACTTGACTCCTAGCCTTGATAAAACATGCTCACAAGGCAGCATTTTTCTTTGGGGGTAAGTCATAACTTTGCCATGGAGGGCTATTAGGGATCATTTACTGACGTGGAACTGAACCTATAGTTCCCACAGAGAAATATTTAAAAAGAAAGGCTGCCATAGGGGATTTTCAGGAAAATCCCCCCGAAGGACCTAAAATTCTCCTGGTGCCAGACATACAACGCAATTTTCCTTACTGGGACAGAGAATATAATGTCGCGGCAATTGTTCCTAAGTGAGATACAGCACGAGCACATCGCCCGTCCTCCTAAGGGATCTGCAGGTTCACACTGATGCAAACTAACAACATGGAATCACAGACGGTTTTTAGAACTCCCACTGGCTCCCACGAGAGACTGTCTGTCCCACTGCCTATGTACAGAGACACACGCCCTTTAGTTTAAAGTCTCGTAACATTTCCTCGGGGAGGATTTATGCCAAGTGCTGATGCGATTGAGTCCTGGGAGTCACTAAATCGATCTCATCATAAAGCCACACCTTCAGTCCTCTGATGACCCAGAATGACTGTAACAAGTAGTCAGGGCCCTCTCCTCTCCATCAGTTCCTGGAGCTGTGGTATGAACTTTGCAATGTGGATTGATTTGCAGGCAGCAGGTACCACCCACCTCCTGTCTTCACGCAAATGTGCAGTCAGGCCTTTGGGAAGTTGACACTTTCTGCCAGAGGACCAAAAGCAACATGGGTAATAACAAAGCGTTACTTGGACGGTGCTTTTAAGATGGAATAACACAGGTGAAACTCCTTGCCAGGTCTCTCTATATCTCTTGATCTCCAGAAGTTTTTTCTTGTGCAATGAAAATAGTCAAAGCACGGATGAGCTAGAGAAGAGAATCAGTCTTGGTTTGGGGCAGGTCCTAAAGCAAAGACCCAGCTGGTACATTCTGCTTACACAGTGACAAGGTAAGGATAATGGGCAGGGTCCCCAGCAGCAGGCAGAGCATCAATCTTCCAGGTTTTATTGAAGAGTGAGCAAAAGAAAATGGGCTGAAGTCACAGTATGAATACTTGCATTGCACATAAGACATAATTGACTAATATCTTATGTTTGCACACAAGTTTTAACTTTTCAAATTGCTTCCAATCTTGTTTTATTGATCCAGCAACCCATCATGGGAAGGAAGGGTCTTATTATCACTACTAACTTAAAAATCAGGGCACCCAAAAGATTCTCACCTTTCTTCTCAAATTGACAGTTACTGGAGAGTTCACTACTCCTTTAAATAACACTCTAGAAATGATGGCCAGCATTTGAGCATTCACTGTATGCTTAGTGTTTTACATGCATTTATCTAACTCACCTATCCAAATATTTGCATATTTTATATATGTATTATATATGTATATTACATACATACATATATAATATGTGAATGCATATTATATGTATTTTTTATATTCATTTGCATCTATCTAGTGTATTCACCCCAACCTGTAAGACATGTGTATGATGGCCCAGAAGTGCAAACGGCATAGATGAGAAAAACGATGTGCTTTGGTAGAAACAGCGCTGGGTTTAGAGTCTGATTAAAATTCCAGATTCACAGATAGTACAGCTGGGAGGTAAACTAGGGAGCCACTTCTCTGGCCTTGGGCAAGTTCTTCAATCATTCTTCTCCTCCTTTTCCTCTGACAGTTAAATGGGGACAAAACCTCACTGAGTCGTGAGGGTTTTAGAGGAGTAGATGTGACTAACCTACTTACAGCAGCGATGTTCAACTGGCGTGTCACGAGGATTTTTAAAACAGGCAATGCCTGACTATTTAGTCAGGGTCACTGACCTTGTTTTCCTTAGATTATTAAATTAAAAAGTGACAACAGCCAACACAACAATAGCCGTCTGGTGTGAATGAGTCAAAATTAGCCCATTTTTTTTTGTCAGATCGACTAAATATATATTTTTTGGTGTGCCACAGAATTTCAGTAGTTTATGTGCCATGAGATGAAAAAGGTTGAAAATCACTAGTTTAGTGTTTATCATATAAAAAGTGCTCTGTGTCACTTCTTAACATTATTTTTACTTCCTAGCTAAATATTAATGGACAAGCTACTTCATCTATCTGAACCTAAGAAAATGCTTATAATAATATCTGCCTTTTATACAGGTGCAAGAGAGATAATAGATATGAAAACAAAAAGGTTTTGAACTAAAAGATTCATTTTTACAGTATCATTTTTATGTGGTATCATTTTTATGACTGATTTTGTCCCTAGCCCTGGCCTGTCTTCTGAGATGCATTCCTGACTATTTTGTGTGGAACTACAAGGCATTAATTCCTTAATTCATTCTCAGAATAAATACTAAGTATTTCCTCTGTGCTAACAGATGGGATATGGACAAGTACTTGTGGTTGGGTCTTTCAAGGAGTTTGCAGTCTGGGACTGGAGACAGACGAGAAGCCAACGCTAAGCACGGAGTATCCTAAGGGCTATGACTGAAGGGGCTGAAGGAGGCAGAGCCGGAGCCTCAGACTCGGCGGGCAGCGGACAGGGGCCGTAGGAGGCTCAGTGGGGGGACAGTTCAACATCACCTTGTCCTCAAACGACTCATAGCTGATATATTCAACCTCTCTTTCCCTATGTATTTTTTTAAAGACGTGAATTTATATCCATCTCAGATGTCTTATAACAGTTTGCTCTATGGCAGGGACAATGATCAAGGGCCTCTCAAATAATTCCTTCCTGTTGTAACTCTACCTGGGTTGGCCCAAATGATACCAAGAACTGTAGAACTCACCATAAACCTTCGAATGTACTTTGTTTGACAGGGAAAAATCTGGGTTTCTGAAACATGATGTCTATAAACATTCTTTCATTAGATATCTTAATAATTTGATATTATTGTCCAGAAAGAGTTATGGCATCATAATTACTTTTAACAGCTTAGATATCCAACTCCCCCATTCCCTGTGTTAGCCCTGTGCTTTGCAGAGTCCTTCTCCAAAGTGTCACTGAGGGCAGCCAATTGGAGCCAGGGGCCCTGGGCACAGCGTGGGGCCCTCCTCAAGGGCACTGTTTGAAGTTTTACATTTTAAACTAAAAATTAATAATAATTTTGCAGTCTAAGCCATAAGCTAAATATATTTATTTTAGTAATATTATTTTATACCTTATATAATAAGATTATATTCTCTCTAAATCTTGTTTCTCTCTAAATTTTCTCTCCTCAAATCTTTCTCATTAAAAAAAAAAAAATCCTCATCCGAGGATCTGTTTATTGACGTTAGGGAGGAAGGCAGCAGGGGTGGGGGAGGAGAGGGTGAGAGCGAGGGAAAGAGAGAGAAAGAGAGAGACACGGATATCAATGTGAGAGAGAAACATCAGTTTGTTGCCTCCTGTGTGCGCCCCAACTGGAAATCGAAACCACAAGCTAGGTATGTGCCCTGACTGATGTGCCTGGAGAATCAAACCCTCAACCCTTTGGAGTACAGGATGATGCTCCACCCACTAAGGCACACAGCCAGGGCAAATCTCTCCATTTCTTAATATTTCTATTTTCCCAATCACAAAAGCAATGCCATTGTAATAAATTAGAAAACTATATCAAATTGCAAATTAAGAAATTAGGCTCACATATATTTCCCAAACTACTATCCATTTAGTACTATCCATGTTAGTACTTTCCCGCCTGGTTATTTTCACGTATGTGTACAACACACTAATATACAATTATGCAATTTGAGGTCACCCTATATGGATATCTTCAAGGCTATATCCTGCTTTTCTTTTATTACTTAATGGTAATTATTTGATGAACATTTTTATATAAGTTTTATGAGTATAAGAGTTTCAAGTGCTAGATCTGTAGCCTGGGTTTGAATTTAAAGTCTGCTTTACTTACAGGCCACAGGTAGAGTATTAATTGGAGTTAACAATTACCTTCTTCAGAGGGTGGTTGTGGGGAGAATGTAGTTCAGTACATGTGAAGTACTTAGCACATAGTGAGCACTGTATTAGAGTTGAGTGTTATTCCCACTAATTCGAGAGGCTACCTTTGTCATAGACTGAATTTCCTTATGTATTTTGGTCTGGGAACTAATAGACAGAACTTCTGTTTTCTTCCACTGACAACAATCTACCTATTTATGTGCCCAAACTACCTTGTTTAACATCTAGTCTTTACACAAAGAGGCCAAACTAATTAGACTCATTTCCCTTATTACACTTATTTTCAGAATTTTCCTGGCTATTCTTTCTTGTCCATATGAACTTTAGAATAGCTTGCTTAGTTAAAAATGTTTTCCTTATTATTTGCATTTAAATTGCATTTTCTGAATATGTGAATATACAACCCTTTATACTCCTTCTATATTTACTGCTCTTAACCTTTATTACATGCTGCTTCATTCTTACCTTAGTCTATTTGACTGTTAAAGCTTTTTTCTACCACAATCTCCCTGAGTCCAGTTATTTCTAAAGACTTTTAATCTCAAACTTGGTATAAAAAGAGAGAAGAGAAAAGGGAAATAACATTCTGGTACTTCAAAGCATTATCTCTGTACCTATGTACCTGGTAGCATTCCCAAAGCATGCTCCTTGGAACACTGGTGCTATAGAATGTTAACAGGTTTTATAACACATAAAAAAAGTAGTAGGCAGTATGGTTAAATGCATTTCAGAAATTCAAAGTTAAACAGAATTAAGTAAGTTTTTATTCTGTAAGAACTCTCACAAACTTTAATATTGCTTCTGAATCTCCAAAAAGAGATATATTTTGCAGAAGTGCCCGAACTTTTGACTATGTGCCCTTTTCTAGAAGGAACATCCCTTAGGATTAAGCTTCTAAATGCACCGGTTTGGGAAACTGCTATAAATGGATTGCTTCCAAGATTTGGGGTTTGGTACCAAGGGAGGGTTTTTTTTTCTCTTTCCACAAGCATGGTTCAGGAAGGTGGACTATTCATTTTTAAATCTAGGATAATTGGTCTTTAATCTAAAGGAAATTCCTCTCAGATTTGGTCTGTGGGTTGACTCAGTTCCACTTTTTGACAATGGTGAGCATTTCCTCTCTTCCCATGTCTTCCTGCATGTTTCAGGGGGAAGTTTGGACAGACTCAATAAGCCAAATGTGCTCTCAGTGAGAAGACTGGTCGAAGCTGAACGGACTCAACACGAAGTCAGAATTGTTGACTAACACAAAGCAAATGGTTCCTAAAATACATACTAAATTTATTTTTAAAACTCTTCATTTGGAAGAGAATGACTTTTCTCCTACAGGGAATTTTTATTATTTAAACAAAACAACACCCTGCACAAATACTAGGCTATGTACCCAAATAAAATGTTCTTTTTTTTCTTTTCCTTTTTTTTCTTCTTTTGGCAGGCGGGAAATCATTTACATGCAGTCATTTGTTGGACCTTGGGGTAAAATTATATTTCATAGTTCCCTTGTTCCCAGGCTATGGTAAAAAAGAGATTGATGTTTGAAATTTCAACTGTATTTGTCTTACAAATTTGTTTGATTCTCTTGGGAATAATTATCTCATATCTTTTGAAGGTTAGTAATTCCTTAGGAATGACCTCTCAGTTATAATTAGAATAGGGGTACTTACATGCAGCTAGAGAAAGCGAAAGCTAATGGACCTACTATCTGGCATTACTATTTTATTAAACAAACCGAATAGTAATGTTCCTTGAAACAAATGGCAGGAGTCACAGGGACACGGCTCAAACAATGTTATTTTATCATGTATATCAACATTATCTGTTCTCAGAAAATAAAAGAAAAACATGGTTACTCAAAGTGGACTTCTTCCCAAACGAAAAATAGGAAGTCAAGGTCATTGACAGAGAGAGCCCAGATCCTACCTGTGGTCAAATAAAAAAAACACAAATTTGGCAGTTAAACATAAGTACTTTTGATGCTCAATTGAAAAGACAATGAAAACATATTCTTCACACAAACATTAAGAGTGTCAATTATGTATGAAAATTAGTAATATCTTTAAATTAAATTTGCCTTGAAATCCCCTATTGTTTTAAGTAGGTTTACATTAGATTTTCTTGGGTTTTCCAAGTACAGCATAAAATCATCTGCAAGCAAGCACAGTTTGACCTTGTTTTTGTCCAGTGCTTATAATCTTCATTTCTTTTGTTTAATTATATTGGCTAGTCCTTTCAGTGCATTAAAGGTAGTTGTTATAGGGGGCATCCTTGTCTTATTTTTTTCTGTGATGGGACTGATTCTAGTGTCTCCCCTGTAAACATGAGCCTTACTTTTATGCGGAGATAAATGCATTCTGTCACATTAAGAAAGTATCACTGAATCTTATTTAATTTTTAAAAGTCAAGAACGGGTATTGAATTTCATCAAATACTGCAGTGGATTTATCATGTAATTTATGTGGAATGAATGCATTTCTTAAAATTAAGCCAAATGAAGCCACTCTTGCATGCTTGGAATAAACCTTACTTAGTCAAGATGTAAATATATATAATCTTATGAGAAACTAAAGATATATAAACTTGGGAAAGCTGTGTCCAATGGCTTTTGGGAGAGATTTCCAACGATTTCTTCTTTCCCAGTTTGCTGCCAGTAGTTTCGTGAGACCCAGATACTAGATTTAAGACTTAAAGAAAGAAAAGGAAATACTTAGCTTTGTACAAGTCACTTAGAACTTTAGTGAATATGTGAGCTTGAAAAAAATGGCAAGAGAATTTAAAAGAAGCTTCAAGTTCTACCCTCTGACATCCAAGAAAATGGAAGCTGGGAACAACTCAGTTTGGGGATTCTGAATGAAGTGGTTCTTTCGCTAGACTGAGAAAAAGACTAGTTTAATCTTAGACCTTTACCTAGACTGAGGCTTCCCTGCAGTCACAGGCTCTGCTGTTGGGTCATGGTTCAAGACACCAAGAAGACTATCTGAACCTCAAGATACATGAATCCTTTCCTAGGTACCTTTAGATTCAAATCAAAGCTCAGTTATGACATGTATTATTCACAGTTGAAGGACCCACACATAAGCCCAATCATTAGAGTAAAAAACCTAGACTTAGCAGGAACATTGGATAGATGCCAACTATCTTCATCTCCTACTTCGCATGGGAATTTCCTTTCATACCAGACAGATATTAGCCTATTGTGCTTGAACTGAAAAATGTTGTATTTGGCTGTAGACTCAGTTTATTAAGAAATAACTCTAACTGCTAGGATCAGTTTTTAAAGGCCATGCATTGGTCTATATGAGGTGAAGAACAATTTGTGAGAACCTATTATAAAACTGGGACCTCTAGGAGGCCTATCCCTTTACTTTTTTAAAAATGTTCTTCCTAGCAAAAAAAGGGATCAGAAAACTCAAATGCCTCCCACTAAAAGACAGAG